>SNQJ01S0025494.1:75503-97377 GCA_010110895.2 Picea sitchensis
ATCATGACAGTATGTCTGAACATCCTTTGTGACACTAGTGACCAACTTGCGACACTTGCGAAAGTTGATGCGACACTTACGACAATTGAGAGGGATAATGCGACACTCATCCAGCTGAGCAATTTTGACGTGTAACACTTTGTATGGTAGAATTCCAGAGGAGTAATGGATAGGTAAAAAGGTAAACTGTTCTTTTTTGAAGACTTTCGGTTGTGAATCATTTGTCCATACTGATAAAAAAAATAGAACAAAGCTTGAGGAAAAATACAAGAAGTGTACCTTTATTGGATATGGTGTTAATGATTTTGGTTATCGCTTATGGGATTATGAAATTAACAAAATCATTAGGAGTAGAGATTTCATATTCAATGAGAAGGTCATGTACAAAGGCCAGTTGTAGGGAAAGAAACAGGAAAAAAAAACCAGAATACATAGTGCTTGATGAGATCACTGAAAAATAAATTCCAAAGGTACCAGAAATTAAAAATGTACAACAAAATGATCAACATGTACCTCAAACTCCTGCAAGTGTTTTAGAATATATATCAGGTTAAGTAGACCCCCTGGCCGATACTCTCCTTCATTGTATTATTTATTGTTGATTGATTCTGGTGAATCATAATGTTATGAAGAGGAAATGCAGGTAGACACCAAAAGGAAGTGGGAGAAATGCATGCAAGAGGAAATGGATTCTTTGGTAAATAACGAGACTTGGCACTTGGTTCAGTTTCCTACAGGAAAAAGAGCATTGCAGAATAAATGGGTTTACAAGTTGAAGGAAGAATATGGAGGAAAACAATGGTACAAGGATAGACTTGTTGTAAATGGGTTTGCACAAAAGAAAGGTATAGATTTTGATGAAATATTTTCTCATGTTGTTAAACTGACTTCAATTAGGACTATTTTAAGTCTTGTGGAAGTAGAATATTTGCATCTTGAACATTTGGATGTAAAAAAAAAAATTCTTGATGGATATTTGGAGGAATATATTTATATGTAGTAGCCACAGGGGCATGAGGTCAAAGGGAAGGAGAATTTGGTATGTAGGTTGAATAATATCTTGTATGGCCTAAAGAAAGATCCAAGGTAGTGGTATTTGAAGTTTGATGGGTTTATGACATAACATGGTTATAGTAGATGGCATTCTTATCACTGTATTTATTTTAAAAATCTAGAAAATGTAACATGTGTTATCTTTCTATTGTATGTAGATGACATGCTTGTTGCAAGGTTTAATATGCAAGATATAAATTTTCTCAAGAAGAAATTAGCTAATTCATTTGTGACGAAGGATTTGGGTGCCTCACAGAAAATCCTTGGTATGAGAATATCAAGAAACATGAAAATTTGCAAATTGAGATTGTCTGAGGGTGAGTACATTGAGAAGATGTTGGAGAGGTTTATAATGTAGAACGAAAAACCAATTAGTACACCTTTGGCCAGACATTTCAAATTAAATAAGGAAATTTGCCCCAAGACACATGAGGAGATAGAATACATCTTCAGGGTCCTTTATTCATCAACAATTGGAAGCTTGATGTATCTGATGGTTTGCATAAGACCATATATTGCAGATGCAGTGGGAGTTGTGAGTAGGTATATGAACAATCCAATAAAATAACATTGGGAGAAAGTAAAGTGGATTCTCAGGTATTTTAGAGGTACTGCTACTCATGCATTATGTTTTGAAGGTTCAAACACTGTTCTATAGGGATATTTTGATTCAGATATGGAAGGTGATAAATATAGTAGGAAGTGCACCACATGGTATGTTTTTACTGTAGGTGGAACAAAAATAACTTGGATTTCCAAACTGCAAAAGGTTGTTTCAATTTCAACAATAGAGGCAGAGTATGTTGCTTCTACAGAGGCTAGCAAAAAGATGATTTGGTTACAGAGGTTTATGGAGGAATTGGGAAAGAAGCATGAGAATAGAATCTTGTACTGTGACAGTGAGAGTGCCATTCATATTTCAAAGAACTCATCCTTCCATTTGAAGAATAAGCATATACAACTCAGGTACCATTTCATATGATCTATCTTGGAAGATGGACATTTGAAGTTGGAAAAGATACACACTAGACAGAATCCTGTAGACATGTTAAAAAAGGGAGTAACCAGGGAGAAATTGAGTTCCTGATCAGTTTTAGTTGGTCTTCAAGAATGAATATGAAGATGATAAATTTTCCAGGTCCAAGAAGGATCATATTCCATCATATATAATAGCAGTGGAGTTGTTGAGATCAGTCTCCAAGTGGGATATTGTTGGTTCTGGAGCCTGATTATCTTTCTGATTCAGAGGTATTTGTTTTTAGTTGTATTTATACCCCATGAAGACTTTACACCCCAGAAGAATGTACACTCCTCCACGCAGGGGAGTGCCAAGGGGGGTTACCCCCTCTACAAGTTCCAGGGGAAAGCGGGCCCTAGAAGGAAAATAATCCTTGTAAATGTATAATGTAACTTTGTAGTAAATATGAATCGTTCATTATAAGGTTGTAGATATGACGATATAAGTTATGTTATGGTTTTTTTCCCTAGAAGGAAACCCTATTTTATGAGGGAAATGTATTGCGGTTATGTATTATTATGAATATTGTATTCTGAGTGAGGAGACTGTGAGAGAAAGAAGAGGAAGTTACAACGAGTGTGTTGTAGGTTATATCCCTTCATCTGCTGGATAATAATAAAGGAAGGACCTGGAAATTTCTCTGGTGAACGTAGCCCACACCAGCTGAACCATGTATATCTTTGTCTCTACTGTATTGTGTATATTTTGTATTTTATCTATGCATTTGTTTTATTTTATTGCTCCGTGATCCTGTTTTTCTAACAATCTTTGACCCCTATTTTCCATAAAATTGATTCCTATTTCCTAGTAGGCATTTCTAAATGTGTTGCTATAATTTTGTAACTAGATACAAATTTGGGAAGGATTTGACCTCAACATCCTCAGCTTGGGGAAGTGTATTTTATATATATTTGTAATTTTGATTGATTAAAGAAGTTGGCAAAAACATAGAGGATATTTCTTTGAACATTTTGTAATTTTTATGAAGTTTAATGAAATATTAGTGCAGAAGTATAGTGTTATTCATACCATAGACTCTTGTGGTGGTGATATGAAGTGTGTGTTTACCTCTCATGTATGTATTTCATGTGTTCTTTTCTTATTTCATCTACAACCTTTATATGCTTAAATTGGAAATATAATGGTATGGAATTCATCTGATATTGATGCTTTAGATTCAATCAATTTAAGTAGTGTTATCTCTTCTTAACCCAATCAGAATTCATCTCAGTTGGTGCTCTAAATGAAATTAATTTTTTTCTCTTTCTTCCATCATACAACAAGAATATTTAAACCGAAATATTAGCACCTATCTATCCTCTTCTTCCTTGACAGTTCTACCACCAGTCATCGATAGTTCCATTTGCTTCAAATTTGACTTCATTCCCAATGGATTTCTCTCTGTTCTCTACCACCACATCTTCAACCCTTATTTCTATTTCATATCTGGCCAATAAGCCTAATTTACATTGATATGTCCCTCTCTAGTTTGGAGAGGTGATATTACAAGGCCAAAGTGGTATGTGGTTACCTTTGTGGTTTCCCTTCCACAACCAAGGGAAATTACAAAGTGATAACATTTTTGGCACCGTTGCTAGGGAGCGAACATGAAATTTTTCCTAGGATAAATGAAAAAGTTCATATATGAGAACTAATGGTGAATAGTAGTCATACATAGAAAGGTTGTACATCATTCACCTGGCGACTCCATTTTCAAGAATCTAGAGTTCATAATTTTCATGGCGACTCAACTGTCCAAAGACTTAGTAGCCTAAATAATTTCTCGGTGACTCCACTACTTCAATATGGATCACAGATCTGTAAGGTACGCTCCAATGAATCACTCTCACATTCCTGGTTTTCCAAATCGAATGCATTGCATATATTGGCAGACATATATGCCTAGATTCATAGATGCAAAAGAAGACGATGTTTCTCTTCACTTAGTTAAATTTCATATTCATGTGTGTAAGCTAAAGGTTCAATTTCATGAAGACTACTTGATGAAGATGTTCATGGTCACCTTGGAGGGAAAGGAAAAAAAATGGTACAAAAATTTACCATTTGCAAGTCTTTATTCATTACAAGATTTTTTGAAAATTATAAAAGATCTTATCCATCATTGTTATTGGTTCAAGATTGTTGTCATCATTTTGAATTTTTTATTCAAAACTTGGAGAATGCTTATGAAGATGATGAGATCATGGATGAGGAAATTTTAGAGTCCATTTATGAAAATCCTTTTCAACATCAGTAATAGATATTAGAGCATAATTGTTACGAAGATAAAGTTGATTTTTATCAAACATTATCTTCCCCTTTGACTGAAGGTGAAACTCATTAGAATTTTAATGATGAAAGACATGTTCTATCTCTTGAATTTGATGAAATTTTTTTAGTAGCCTTTCTAGTCTTCATGTGATTGAGAGTATGAGGATAACCATTCATATGTTTCTTCATATTATGCATTTTATGAATCTTTGTTTCAAGAAAAGGTTGGTCAAAATCATATTTATGAAATTGGATCTATAGAAACTTTAGACAGTAAGCCATCATATGAAATATAATTTTAGGAAATGAATGCATAATCCTATCAAATTTATTTCACATAGTTACAATGGAAAGAGACTAATGTTCATGAAGATGTTTGTCTCGGTTCTCCTGGAAATCAAGATGAAACTCCTGTTGATATCCATGAAGGGTCATTTCTGGACATTTTTTCAATTGATGACGTGGCTTCCTCAATTAAATATTTTCAAGAACAAACTATTATTTTCCCTGATGAGAACAATTAGAAGTTGTAAAAGAAAGGAATGCTTTTCTTTTTGATGACCTTCCAGACATGGTAGTGTATCATGCTTTTGAAGATTAATTTGCAGTTTTGTTGTAATCATTAAGTAAAGTGAATTTTGCAGATTTCTTAAAATTTGAAGGCGGATTTAGATTTCATATTGAGTTGCCATATTTTAAGCTTTTATTTCATTTTGGAGAGAATCAAAGAAAATGTCACTCAAGTAGCCATTTGTTTGATTGGTTACATTAGAAATATGAGATCACTTGAATTCAACAGTTTCCTCAGCCGGTTAGAGTAGGAATGTGTTGCTAATAATATTGCTTGGAAATCATTTGTTTCAATTTGGATTCTAGCAGTATGGTTCTAAATGTGTGCATAGTTTCAGTGTATTGTTTTGGTTTTCAAATTGGGTTTGATTTGAGTTGGAGAAGGACACAAGTAATTTTCAATGTTGGGAATATCCCAATGGATGAAGGAACATGGTCAATGAGTTCTTTGTTTACTCACAGGGAGGACAACATCCCCATTGGAGCCAATGTTAGTGTCCTATACATTTCTCAAGGGTCAAAGTTTGAATTGAGTATTTGACATATATTAGGATGTTGAAGAAAATGGTATTTGAAAGGGTAATGAAGTGGTCCTAGGGATTCTTATCATCATCTCAAGTGTCAAAATATAAATCAGTAACCTTCAACCATCAATCAAAGACAAAGAATAGAAGAAAATGTCAAAAAGAAACTCGTTGTGCAAGTTCGCTCCGCAAGTTCACTAAATGAATTTTTTTGCAATCAACTTCAAACTCAGTTTCTCACCACATGGAAATAATTGTTTTAAAAATGAAAGATGATTTTGTCAAGAATGATCCCATTCACAAAAACCTCTCTCAGTTTCGTCACAGGTGTCATGGTTTGGAAGATTCAAATGGATCTTTACATCCTATTTTTCAGATTTAAACATTTAATGATTTCCTATTTTAGTCACTATCTTTGGGAACAAATCCTGAGATGCTGGAAAGGAATATTTAAAAACTGAAAGATTTTTTTCTCAATAATGGGTTCATATACAAAAACCTCTCTCATTTTTGTAACACCTATCATGATTAAAGATATATGATGTTAGCTTTTACCCCTATTTTCAAGAAAATTGATTCTTGTTTCCTAGCAGACAATTCTAAACGTGTTGCTATAATTTTGTTACCAGATCCAACGTTGGGAAGGAGTTGAGCTCGACCTCATCAACTTAGGGAAGATTCTTTTCTATATATATTTGTAATTTTTATTGACTAAAGGAGTTGGCAAAAACATAGAGAATATTTCTTTTAACATTTTGTAATTTTTCTGAAGTTTAATGAAATATTAGTGCATAAGTACATTGTTATTCATACCAGAGATTCTTGTGGTGGTGATATGAAGTGTGTGTTTCGCTCTCATGTATGTATTTCCTGTTTTCTTTTCTCATTTCATCTACAACCTTTATATTCTCAAATTGGAAATCTAATGGTCTGGAATTCATCTGATATTGATTCTTTAGATTCAAGCAATTTAAGTATTGTTATCTCTTCTTAACCCAATCAGAATTCATCTCAGCTAGTTTTTTGAATGTGGTTAATTGTTTTCTATTTCTTCCATCATACAAAAAAAATATTTAAACTGAATATTGTATAGGCCAAATACCAAAAAATTAATATACATACTCAATACACATTACATAAATATAACCACACATATATAATTCATTTATATTTAATTAAACCATGAAAATTGATTAAATACTTAGGGTTGTTACATACATGTTGTGGTACACAATTTATTCTTGGTATGATACATGTTGATGGTTTGGTACATAACTGAGACACATATCTTATGATGGTATGTTGGTGATGGTTGTACATGCTCAATATAGGAATGTGTTGGTGATGTGGGACATCTAGTTGAGAGGTGTCCTTGGTACAATGACAACAACAATGATAGTGGCAGTGGTAGTGAAAGTGATAGTGATAGTGGAAGTGATAGTGGTAGTGGAAGTGATAGTGATAGTGGTAGTGAAAGTTGGTATACACTTATATTTCAGGGAAGTAATATGGGGCAAGGAAAGGGGGTTGTATCCTTATTCCTATTGGTGACAAAGAACATAGGGAGTTGAAGCTTCCTTCAGGTTGGAGATTGAGAATCAATGGCTTGTATCATCCTTCTGGTTGGAGCTAGAGAATTCAAGGAGTTTTATCTTCCTTTAGGTTGGTGGTTGTAAATAAGGGGGTTTGTTCCTCCTTCCATTTGGTGTTGGAGAATTGGGAAGTTGGTGCTTCCTATGAACGTATTCTTGATATACATAAGAAGGAATTGTGTGGTTTTCTCTCGTTTGGGTTTCCATGTAAATTTTGGTGTACTGTGTAGTTGATGTGATGCTTCTTATGTTTATATTCTCATGATACAATGCTGATATATTGATTATATACTGATAATATATTTTTGACTAAGTTGACATTTATATTTTGTGGTTAAATGTGGTAAAAGTGCTCATACTGATTCAACCCCCCTCTTAGTATTCCAACAATTTGTATTAGAGTAGGTTCCTTCAAGAACAATTTAACCACCGGAAGGAAAATCATCGATTGCATTGAGAATGGAGCATCGATGTTCAATAGTCAGAATGGTCTACACTATGATATATGGAGTTGAAGAACGGAATTATTTTTACAGGCATAGGGATATGATTGGAAATCAGTTATTATAGGATACACTGCTCCACAAGAACTTTGAGAGTTAAAATATTCAAGCTCCACAAGAAGTTTGAAGAGATAGCTACATCCACATGATCAATAGAGAATGTTGAACATAAGAACTCTAGGTTTCCATAAAAGAAGAATGAAGAAAAGAGTAAAAGTTACACAGAAGTACTGAAAGGAACGATTCATGGTCAACCAAAATCAAAATAAAATGATAAAGATACATCTTGAAGAAGACCCTCCACTTTCAAGCCACAAACAAGCTTCAATCATGATCAACCAAGGAAGAAATTCAGAAGGAGTACACCATAAAGAAAACCATTCACTCCTAGGTATGTAAATTTATTTTATGGTCATTTTTTTACTGTACTAACTTTGGACATAAAGTTGCATATTGTGGGGCTTATGGAAGAAATGCTCAAGCAAGAAATGCTTATGTGGCCACACATAACATTGAATGTTACAAATTCTATAACTATGGACACATAGCTCATGAGTGTAAAATCATGATGGATACTTCTATGAAAGAGAACATTGCTATCAGATATTAGGAAGTATGGATAAGAAAACAAGAACATGTAAAATATGAACAAATGAATGAAGGAAACCCATAAATCATACTCTCAGGATTGGAAATATTGTGAGATCAATAAGAATCTATAGGGAAAAAGTAAGATGTAATATACATGAATGTTTGGAGAATAAATGAAAAAAAAAAAGAACAAGTGAATAGATACCAATTCCCAGAGATCACATAATTGGCAGTAGTGAGAGAAAGAAAATAAGAGAAGGTGAATAAAGAATAGGCCCAAGATATTGTACTTTCAGGAATATTATTGGACGATCAATCCATAGGAAGAAATAAATAAGCCATAGTTTGGAAAAATGACGAGTCTACAGAAGAAGAGGAAGATGATTCTGGATCAAAGCGGGTATTTTTCTCATCCATACGACTTGGAGACTCCCAGTAAATATGAATATTGAATAGGAGGAGTCGGTGCAGTGTCTATTACAGATCAAAGAACCATACTCTAAGAAGTTTGAAGTGTTTGTAGAGACAGATTCAGAGAATCATGTGAAGAGAAAGAAAAAAGGAATGCAAACAAAGAGTGATGACAGATGCATGAAGACATATAGAGCAACCCCAATGAGAGATACCCTTTTCCATTGATGTCAAAGAGGGAAAGGGAGAAACATTGATGAGGAGAAACGATCACATAGGGAGCATGGATATTGAAGTATCAACATTGCGATCAATTTTTCCATCATTGTTGGTGTTTCCATCAATTCCAAAGGAGGATATTGTTGGACAATTGGCTGTTATTGATGTCAACTCTTGGATATTGATGTCAATCGTTGGACAATTCCATAAGCCCTAGAGATATGATTGAGATTAATGGTGAGTTATTTGTCATTGATGGAGTGGTTTATGCCAGTATATGTGATATATGCATTCATAAAGGATGGTGTAAATGTAGGTAACTCACTCATGGATGGATATTCATCGTCATGTCGCTTCCGGTGATAGGTGGTACGTCATGTGGTTCCTCATGGTTGAGGAGTTATGAGTTCATGAAGTTGGAATCTCCAAATATGGGTTAATAATCCCATAATGTGTTACAATGTGGGTTAAGAAGCCTATAATCGGGTGCAATTCATTAATGAAAGGGTAAAGTGGTTGTAACAAGAAAGTTCAATAATCCATAAAGTTAAGGAAATAGGTTACTTAGAAAAAATTATATACACCTCAAGAAGTCATTAATAAGTACATTCGCACACACATTATATTGAACATATTTTATGTTCTTAAGTGATTCTTATCTGAGGTAACCAAGGATATCTGAGGTGAATTTTAGAGGGAGGATGAAGTAAACAAGAGAGAAATTCCAAGGGAGGATGAAGCCTTGTGATGATGTGTTCTAAGGAATGTTATTTAAAGGTCATCTCACCATTTTTTCTATAATTATTTTTCTAGAATGATTCAGATAGAGAAAATTGGAGGAGGTTAAGAATAAATCTCAAGGTACATGTGGTGAAAAAATCATCTTCTGGATAGTTTTATTTTCGGAGATACACTTTGTTGAAAATAAGGTTTTGGGCTAGTCCTGAAACTAGTCCGAAACAAGTGTTCTGGGTAAAACAATCATAATGTATTTATAGAGGATCCAAATTTAGTGAGCAAAAATGAATTGGATATCATCAAGTTCGCAGTATGCTACGTATGATTTTTAAAGATACATATAAAATATTCAGTGCGCGACATGTTCTACAAGTTCAATCTCTAGAATAAACCAAAATTCAGTAAGGTATGTCATTTTTTCTATAATGTATTTTATGGGATGTTCCAAGCAGTGAAAATTGGAGAAATTGTAGAGAAGATATTGAATAATACCGGGTATAAGTTTTAGACCTTGATTCATTACAACTATGGAGTTATGCTTTTTTAAGGTTAGGTTTTGTGACTAATCCAAAAGCTAGTCCCATGAGACTAAGGTAAAGTTTGATGAAGATGTTATTATCTTGTTTTTGAAGTTGAGGAAGGTTTGTAGGTATATGATCACATATACCAAGTTTGTTATATAGTCACAAGTACGTTTATATGTACGTTTTGAGGGTTACATGTTGATGGTGTTATGGTGCATGTTTGAGGAAAGTCTTTGTTATATTGTTGAGGAATTGGAACATGATTGAGGCACATATTAGGTCCATGGTTGAGGCATATACCTGGTATAAGATCTTGGTTGTTTGGTACTTTTTTTAGGAACTTCATTAATGATATCCTATGGCACATGGTGTATGGCATGGTTGAGACATATCATGAGTGATATGGTACATGGTTGAGGCACATGGTTTGAGGATCATCTTGGATATTGGGAACATTGTTTGAGATACATTTTTGGTATATGTATGGGTCATTACTTAGTGACATTGATGCATGGTGAGATACATAGTTGATGCATGATATTGTGTCGACATATTTTATGGCATAGGTTTTGGTTGATGCATGATTTGGTATAGGTTTGGTACATGGTATAGTACATTGTTTGGTACATGATGGATGCATGATTTGGTATAGGTTTGGTACATGATTGGTACATGTTGTGATACAATTTGTGGTAAACTGTTGATCCTTCGCATGGTACAGGTTGGTGGTTTGGTATATTTTTTGGTACATGGTTGAGACACATACCTTGTGATGGTATGTTGGTGATATTGGTACATTCTTGATAGAGGCATGTGTTGGTGATGTTGGACATCTAGTTGAGAGGTGTCGTTGGTACAGTGACAATGTCAGTGACAGTGGCAGTGGAAGTGACAGTGGTAGTGATTGTGGTAGTGACAATTGGTCTACACTTATATTTCAAGGCATTAGGACGGGGCAAGGAAAAGGGGGTGTAGCCTCCTTTTGGTGGGTGTTGAAGAACACAGGGAGTTGGATATTTCTTCAGGTTGGATCTTGAGAATTATGGTGTTTTTTCCTCCTTCTGGTCAGAGCCAGATAATTCAGGGAGTTGTAGCTTCCTTTAGGTTGGCTCTTGTAAATAAGGGGGTTGGTGACTCTTTCTAGTTGGTGCTGGAGAATTCCGAATTTATTGCTTCCTATGAATGTATTCTTGATATATATAAGAAATCATTCTATGGTTTTCTCCCATTTGGGTTGCCACACAAATTATGGTGTACTGTGTACTTAATGTGATGTTCTTGATGTTATGATGCTTATGTTAATATGCTCATGATACACTGATGATATATTGATAATATGATGATAATATATCGTTGATTAAGTTTAATTTTATATATTGTTGTTAAAAGCAGTAAAAGTTCTCATACTGATTCACTCCCCTTTAGTATTCCAATGATGAAAATAATTACAACGACAACGATGATTAACCCATATAAATAAATACTTTAAAGAGAATAAATAATATAAAATATATAATGATCACATGACTCCTACATTTCATCATTTCTGCAATATCATTGATCATCTAAGTCTTCATCTAAGTATACATATGAGTCATCTAGTTCAGAATCGACATTCAAAGGATTGGACATATCAACATCATCATCATCAAAGTCATTTTTGGTAATATCATTGTCAATATGATTGACAAGAACATTTCCATATACATCTGGATCAACTTCTTCGACTTCTTCATCTAATGATACATCTAACTCATGCTCCTCTGTGTCTTCTTCTTATTCTTCAATATCATCTTCTTACGGTACATTATACTAATTTACAATCCTTCCTCTTGAATCATATATAATAATGTATGACCAACTTATTTTACCTAGAACCTATGAATAATATATCTTCTTACATTGTCGCTGAAGAGCATAAGTTTTTCTACTCGAATAAAACGTCCTTGTATTAACCATGGTAAATACATTATCATGTTCAATAACAATTCTTTTGGGATCATGTTCTTTCATTTGTAACCCGTACCATTTGAACTCGAACAAAACTAACTTGAAGGGATTAAAGATATAGTCAATTATATCATTAAAATACCCACAGTAACGATTTTCAGATATTGTTGGATGTCTGTCACTTCTAGAAGAAACATTAGTGACCTAAAATACTGCATTTATCCCATAATCAAGGGTTTTATTCTTATAATCCAACTTTTTGATGCGTAATTTACAACCATTGCACCACACATCCTTGTGATGTTTCAACTGCAATATGCCCTGCACGTAAAAAATGCATATTTGTTAATGAATAAACATGATATTTAGACTTAGTAAAAATTTATAAAATAAACGCACCATGACCTAGATTAATAGAATGTAAAATAACTGAAACATGATGTGGGTGAATAATATGCTTTCCTGTTTATCTTTTAAACCATATGCTAAATAAATTTCCCTCTGAGTAATATTGGTATCTTGATTACGATGAGATTATTTAAGTAAAGTAGCCACCTTTTTGTTACAAGGAAAATTTCTCTATGGCAAGGGGTAAACCACAAGAGATGGAATGACACACAGAAATCAACTCTAATCACAAGTAAGATAGATAAATTAAATGCTAACAAGACAAGGCTAAGATCCTACCTCATCCAAACGTTCAATGAAAACCATCGTTGAGCACGTAACTCAAAGCTTTACACCTGCAACTTGTCCTCAATAACCAAGATACGCAAGCATATGGTGATAATATATAACATTAGCATATATATTAGCATAATCCATTAACATACATGAAAAATATGCCCATGGAATAATAATTCAAATATTGGCAAGATATCAATTGGACGAGAAAAGAGAATTTCTATTAAAATAATCAACAAAAGCATATAGGTGACAAACTTCTGTAATGACACATATTAGAACTGAGAAACTAAGTCCCTCCAGCTGGGCCTCCACCACTTCAATCCTCCACCAAAGGAAATATCATATAAAGGAGTCAATGAGGTTCTCCATCACAAAGAAGGAAGAGCTTGGGCGCTAAACAAGGAATTTATACTTTCAAGGACAAAGGGATGTAGAATCAATATGAAGTGAAATTTCTCCAGAGTGTCTTTGACCTAAAAGTTTAATTGTTCAATATCCTCAAGGATTGGATATGGATCAATTAATAGCCTTCAAATGGAACTGAAGGGCCGAGTCAGAGCGTTTCCAGTTTATGGAAGGTCAAGGACCATGGATTTCGTGACATGTCATGGAAACTAGACATACTTTTTTATTTTGAGCACAAAACCCGATGTACACGGGATGTAGTGGAGAAACCTATGTATACGCTTGTTGTATAACTGATAGGGCATGAATATGTGGAAAAATGTACATTTTTTTCTCTAGAAGGTGCAAAACGGGACTTCAAGTCTGCATAGGGAAATGGAACGACCATCCAAGCAACTTGCATGGAGTGAGGAAAAATTTGTTGTAACATATGCCCCCTAATGTGTGAGGTCAGAGGACTATATGTAATGGCTGAAATACATTATGATCCTAGAAGTGGAGTAGTGGAGACTTAGCTGGAAGTACTAGTTTCTCATGAGAATATTACAATCCATAATAAATTTGTACACATGGCTGCCAATATGAATTACACTACAGATCCATGTGGAATTATATCAAATAGTTGTTCATGGCCATGAATAGGAAATACAAAGTGGGCATATGCCATAGGATGTCACAGTCATGAACAAGGCACAATGGAATCCAATATTAAAATCAATATGAAGATATATGTATACCATGTAGTACAATATGATCTCCCATGATCATTGAAGTCATATAGGTATTGATCCAATGAATGAAAAAAACAGATGAGGACTGTTGTTACTGTAGACTGGAGGTGTTCTACACTATCCATCAAAGGTGGAATTCTACATTATCTGAATAGAGGAGTTGAGGTTGAACACAATGAGACTTCGTTTGATTATCGGTCATTAAGGTATACCGTTAACAAACACGATACAACCCACCGATAATGAAAGTAGGTATCAAGGAACTAAGTACATTCTACAAGTGTGAATGAGGGTATTGAGGTAAAACACTTGGAGAATCCATCGATCAAGAGACATTCATGTATTACCAACTTTCAATGGAAAGAGGACCGGCCACTTATGACAACAAGCCTCTAGGTACTCATAGGACTCTAGGTCTCATTTCCAGAATAGATGAGTTGAGGTCAATGGAAGGAGACCTAATGAAAGGAGAGAATTAGGGAATCTCTCATCATTTAAAACAAGTTAAAAAGAAATATATTGATGATTGGGAGGATCTTGGATGAATATGATGTTCATGAACCAATGACCCTGTGCATCCTTCGCATGCACCAGATGCAAGTAGTGCATGAAAGACACCCTCCAAATAGCATCCAATAAGGAAAATTTTTGACAAAGGCGAGGAAACCACCAAAAAGGATAATGAAATCCAAGACAATGCAGGAGTCTCAATGTGTGAATATATTTCTTTCCTTTGAACAAAATGGAAACCCCCTAGTCAACGACTAATGAGGAAATGTCAATGGTTGGGTTCAAAGTTACCTACTCATAATAAAAGTAGGTCCAGGGTGCATGGTAGGACTACAAATTCATGTGACTCTGAGATACACGGAGGGTATGGCTGACATGAAAATTCAAGAGTTATGACAAATGGCTGAAACATGATTATAGACTTCCTTTAAACAAGAGTATGAGACATACATATAACTTAGGCATCATAGACTTGATGATAAAACTTTGTGATGCAAGAGGCATCAACAAAATCTCCATAGGGGCTGGAAGAATAACCAGTTGGAGGAGTCAACTCTAAGTAATGGGTTCAATTTCCTAAGTTCATGCTAAACCCAAAATTTGGATGAAAGTGCAATCAAACATTTGTGATTTGTTCAAAGGTGACACGACTATTGTTGATATGAGATAATATTCTTTTCCACCCGTCTTTTTTTTGTTTTTTCATAGGAAAATAAATGTTATGATATAGGATAGGAAAAAAGTGTCGTGGGTAAGCAACTAGATCCAAGCAGTGTAACATACCTATTCTTTAATGAAAGGAAGTGCATGCGGAGCATGGCACTCAGGGGAATGTTTCCTCTTAGGGTACAGGGTGTCAAGATGCAAAGGATATATAAAAGGCTCTGCTTGGCTAGTGATGCAAATTGTTGAGGTAAGAGGCTTATAAAAAGAAAATGAGAAATGGAAATAGGCTCAATAATACAAGAAGGATGGTGGAATGTGAATACAACTTAACTCCAAATAATGTCATTTTTTCGTAGATTTAGTCCCCTAGTCCCGAAAAATTATAAAATGATACCTAGGAGAACTCTTCTAGTCAATGGTGACTAGAGTATTCTTTTTTCATAATTAGTCTACTTGGTCCAAAAAAGGGTTAAACTTATACCAAATAGATGTCCTTTCAAATCCATTTAACGAGTGTGAAAGAGACAAGTTCACTCGACAATATTTTCATTTTTTCGAGAGTCGGAAAAGAGTTTAACCAAGACTTGGGGGGACTCCCATAGGAAACAGTAAGAATGTTTGTGAGTAAGAATATGGGGTTTGAACGTAAAGTCATATTGGGACTGTAAGGAACTCTTGGTCCTATGGAATTACTTCAAATGGCACAAAGGTTCTAACTAGGGAACCCATGTTTGGTATGTCTCTACCACTTAATAACGATACTTCTAATAGCATTAAGAAGGGTCAATGCCGCTAATAAATGGGTTTGTACCTAGGGTGTATGAATCATGGTCATAGGATGATGCAAAGGTGAAAAACAAAATGAAAACATATCCCATATACCGACGAAAGAATATACATGCTGAAGGAATTAATATGTGATATGACGTTGGAAACCGCAAAAAATCCTGGAAAATACCACCAAAAACCAAGTCTTTCCACTACACTATTAGTCCACAAGGAAAACAAGTATTAAAAACTATAGGAAGTGGGTAAAAAATTTATGCTAATAGTAAAAATACACCATTTTACCATACCATTTGAGTTTTTTCACCCACAGTGCATTTTAGGCCATTTTTCCCACAATATTTAAGTGTCGATTGTGGGAGCTACGATAAATGGAATCAAAAACCGTCTAGACCAAGTAAGTGCCCATCCCCTCTACTTCAATTTCAATGGTATAAAATTCAATTTTAGGTCCCAATTTTTTAGTATTAGAGGGTGTAACACAGAAACTAGGGCATACGCGGGTGTCAGTTCATAGGGTCACGTATACGACCCCATATACGCGAGAAACATGAATCCTGCACATGCATATGAAGCCCTATACACAATTTTTACCAAGTTATCCCACATACAAGTCCATGAACAACATTTTTGAAAGGTTGTAACTCAAAAAATGCTTTCTCCTTTGCAGGATGGTGATTGAATGGAGGGAGAGGGAGCATGAAGAGATAGATGTAGCAGTGGGAAGAGATGCAAGGGCCCAAAAATAATTAAAAATATATGGCATTTATAAATTTTTGGCTCTTAAGGGAATGAGGGCTCAAGTGAGGTTACTCGAGTTTCTAGTAAACTAATGGGATCCATAGATAGAGTCCTTCAACCTTGATGGGAACCCATTGAGGATTGAAGTGGATGATATATACTTCATCAAAGGATTGTCTCACAGAGGCAAGGTAGTGAATCTCAAGGCCTGAGGGGCTGGGGGTGGTATGACTATGGAGGAGTACATTTCCACCCAGTATGTTGTAGACACAAATAAAGTAGGGAGCCAACTCCCAATTAGGGGGATCGATAACATGAACTTAAAGATCGTCATTCTTATACTCACACGGATTTTGGGGTCAAGCTCGTTGCACCAGGAATCAAGGCCAATCATGTTCTATGCATTGGATTGTTTAAGACCCATTGCTTATGACTAGTGTACCTCACTACTAGCTAAAATGAAGACCTGGTTAACAGATTGCAAACAAGGGAAAATGAGAAATTTCGAATTTGCATCCATTCTTTGTAGTTTTTTCTTTGAGAGGGTTCTAGGATTGAGCCCTAGAGTCGAGATTACTCCATGTGGATAGCGCAATCTGTCCATGTCATGGTGGATCAATGTGATGAGGTGGCTAGGAGGTGGTAGGGTGAAAATCCCCTATACTGATGAGTTCTTTTTCTGGTGGTGTTGATAGGTTGTAGCCATTAACGACTATCCTCACGACGAGATAGACTACAGAGGGGATCCAAACATTCATTTTTCACCAGGTCCCACATATGGTGATATTGGTAAGAAATATTTTTATATATTTCATTTTTTTGTGTTTTTCAATAAAAATAAAAAACACAAATAATTTTTTATGGTATCAAGTATTAATAATTTCTTTGTTATGCAGATGTAGGTTTGCGACGACCAAAGGGATTACCATGACATTGGCGTAGGGGTCGAGGAGGTGATAAAGTGGGTGGATATGTGGAGAGAGTGCTATAGGATGTGCAAGGGAACCTATCTCGATTGGTGCACAAGATTTCTATGGTTCAAGTGGAGGATCTGCTAGAGGCGATGCAACAGTAGATGGTGGGTGTACGCCATGAATGAATGCAACTCTTCCAACATCTCACAAAAGTTGTAGTGTGCTATCATGATATGCAAATGGTGCCATAGGAGTAGATGCCATGGTTATATTATATACCGGCCATATATGTATTTTGATGGTGTGAGCCCCATTTTGTACTATGACACCATATTTTTTGAACTCGAAAGGATGAAATATTAAAAAAAATTGGTCTTCGGATTTACTTATATATGTTACAATGTGTACATGCATGAATGTGTTTTGTTTTCTTAGTTATGTGACAAATGTCAATCTAAAATATAATTAGCATACACATCAGATAAATGATTATAAATTCTAGGTTTATGATTATAAGTAAGAAAATCAAAGTATTGTTACAAAATTCATACCCATAGGAATCATCAGAGTAGAGTAAGATCTCGCACATGGTAATTGACGTTCAACTGAAATATGACTAATTGGGGGTCTGGGTGAACCTCTAAAGACCGAACATCATGTGAAAATGAATCGTGTAATATCTCTATGATGACACTATACTCAACCACATTATTCGTTGATGGCTCCAGATGAATTCCACCTGAAGATACTAGTTGGCCTTTGGGTGAGTAAATGACTGAAGTAGCGGAAGAAATGCTCCACATATGATGACTAACACTGTCTACGAATCGTAAGTAAACTAAAGAATCCCTTGAAATATGCCAACCAAATGAAAACTTGATAAGAAAGTTGATGAAACAAAGGAAAAGTTGTATATACACTAAAATACACTAGTATACAAAAGGTCACGCCCAATCTTGTGGGATCAAGTGTTATACCTTTTAAGGTAGATCCCATTTCAAGGCTCATCCAACATAATCCCTTCATAATATTCCAATGCATAGGATCCTTTCTCTAATACATGTCACATGATATGAGGATCATGCCACATGGGGTTGAAATTTCCTACCCCCAGAGGTTCTTTGGCTTGGTCATAAAGGAGAACCAAGTCACCCTCACGGTACTGCTAAGGATAGACATACTTATCCTACTAAACCTTAACATGTCATTTATTTTCTTCTAAAGCTATAGAGTCATCTCGACTCTACTCATCGAGATTCTCCAGGTTTACGAGGCGTTCTTTAAGATCATATGTGTCAGGTAGGAGCTCAATTTCCAACTTCAGGGAAGGGATTTCACATTCAATCAGAATAATCAACTCCACCCCATTTACTAACTGGAAAGGAGATAAATAAGTGGAAGTATTTACCTAGGTTTGGTATACCCAAAGTGAAGGGTAAAGCATCAGATTCCAGTCATATTTACTCTGGATGACATTTTTTTTCAAGATGGTCTTGAGAGATTTATTCACCACCTCTACTTGTCCATTTTCCTAGGGATAGTAAGGGGAAGAATGACCGTTCTTAGACCCCAATTTTGATGCTAAATCTTTCATCATTTCATTTTGAAAGTGACTACAATGATCAATGCCAATCTCTCTTGGGATTTCCAACTGATCTATAATCTAGTTGAATATGAAGGATTTTGCAGTCTTACCATCATATTTAATGGTAGGCATGACCCATGCACATTTAGTAAAGTAATCCATGGACACGATAATATTATGGTGCCCCCGAGCCAAAGATGGGTTACAATCCATTAAATTTACCCCCCAATTGGTGAAGGGATCGACAGTGACAACTGGGTGAAAAGGGCCTGGGTGCCAATGCATTTTTCAAGAGGACACCTGGCAAGGGTGACACTTCTTGACTGCTTCAACACAATATTTAAAAATTGATGGCCAAAAATAACTAGCTCGCAATATTTTTTGGGTTGTCGCAATCCTGGATAAATGACCACCACAAGCCCTACTGTGACATTCATTGAGAACAGAATCAACTTCCTCATGAGTGAAGCAATGATATAAAATATTATCTACCCCTCGCAGACACAAAGTGTCACCGATGATAAGGTATTTTTTATCCTGGTGACATATACGTCGTCGATCATCTCTCGATAGAGGTTGGGGTAGCTTCAAGGTTTGAATATAATTTTGAATGTCTCCATATGAGGGGTCCAAAGATGAGATAAGGAAGATATGTTCATCTGCGAATGAATCATCATGAAAAAATTCCTCATCTAGTTAAGGGAAGTTCAATATCAACTAGGCAAAATCTAGCAATTTCTTAGACTTTAGAGAAGCGAAATCGAGATCAAATTATTGAAAAATAACAATCCACTTATTGTATCCCCCCCCTATTATATGGTTGGTGAGAACGTATAGAAATGGATTGTTATTTTCATCTATGGTAGCTTTTCAAAGTAATATATAATGTCATAATATTTGAACCGCATGTATAGAGGCCAAGGCCAGTTTCTCTATGTGAGAGTATTTAAGTTCACGACTAACTAGGTTTTGAATGAGATAGTAGAAAATGTGCTCATGGAGCTCATCATCCTCCTCAACCAGAACCATACCAACCATCCCTTTGGACGCAATGATATAAATAAAATAATCTCTTGTGTAGTCTGGAGCTTCAACAAAGGTGTTGATACCAAAGATTTCTTAAGAGAATCGAAGAATTCCTGGACTCACTCATCCCATATAAATGGAGTGTCCTTCTTCAAAATACACATGAAACCTTTAGTTAAATTGGCATATTTTACTATGAATCGAAGCGGGAAATTAGCCTTCCCCTATAAACCTTGAAGTTGTCTAATGTTTTGTGGGGGAGTAAATCAAATTATTTCCTTAACCTTCATAGGATTTACCATGATCCCATTCTCAGAAACTAAGAATCCTAAAAGATGGCCAGACCTAAAGAAAAAGATGCACTTGTGAGGGTTCAACCGAATGACATAGTAACAACATATCTCAAATACTAATCGAAGGTGAGTAGAGTGATCTACTCTCTTGTGAGAGTGAGAAACAAGATCATCTAGGTAATATTCAACAATATGCTTGAGATCGTGAAAATCAAAGGTCATCGCACGTTGGAAGGTTTCTCTAGAGTTTTAAGGCCGAAAAGAATTTTCTAGTATGAAAATAGACCCCAAGGACAAATAAATTTTGTATGTTTATCCTCGGGTTATATTTGAATTTTATTATACCTTGAAAATCCGTCCATAAAATAAAAGACTTTGCTTCCCACACACTCATAAAGAATCTGGTCAATGAAAGGAGTCATGAAGTTATTTTTAGGACAAGCCTTGTTTAGGTCTTGAAAATACATACATACACAGATGTTTCCTTGCTTTTATTTAAAGGAATGGGTTTGGACACCCATTCAGTCAAGGGAACCGAGTAGATGAAACTGACATTAAGTAGCTTCTCTACCTCTGCCTTAATAGCAGGGGCCTTCCTAGGATTAACAACTCTAAGATTTTTCCAAATAGGTTTAGCATCCGGATAGTTTTTAATTTCATGTTCAACAATGATGGGGTCGATCCATGTCATATATTCATATGACCAAGTGAATAAATCACAAAATTCTTTGAATATATTAGTGTAGATTTGAATTTCTTCAGGTGAACAACTCACACTGATATATATGTTCTCAATTTTTCTAGGAATATGAGAAATGTGTATCGTGATGGTAGGATAAATATTCACCATGTTTCCTTTGGTATAAATACCATGTGTATTTAATGGAACAATGGTGTGGCCAACCACATCACTCAAGATAGATAGAAATTCATCCCATTTAATCTTAACAAGCTCTGGGAGGAAATAAGAGTGATGATGCATATCGTCCCAATGCCTATCAAGACCATACATGACCTCTAAGATGGATTCATCTGAAGGTAAAGTATCTTTGGGGAAATCATGTGAACAAGATGATTGAATGAACCATACAAACTTTAGAACAAGATCCACCTTGTTCGTTCGTGAGGAGGAAAGATCCAGATCTACAATAACATCAAGAATAGAATGATACACAACCTTTGTTGTTGACAGTGGCATTTCCATCCTAATGTGAGAATGACCTTCATACGACATAGTTGGGGAAGGTAGGGTCAAAGGTTCATTGAAATACGAAGTACAAAAAAGAACAAACCTCATCGATGAAAAATACACACTGGAAATGGCATAAATATGGTGAATTGGTGCCATAAAATCAAATATACTCATCAAAGAGGAAAACATTCCGACACCAAAATCCCCAGTTGTCTTCTGAGAATTGTTGATCACTGTTAAGAACCAAACATCAATATAGCATAGAAAAACCTCAAGAAAAGTACTCAACGCCTTGAAAAAGAGATAATATCAGATAATAAGCCTCTTCGAGGGGGAAACCTCCTTTTACCCCACTTAAATGTTCAAGTACAAGA
>SNQJ01S0025494.1:111325-175111 GCA_010110895.2 Picea sitchensis
GGAGGTTTTAATGGCCTAAAGCCGACATAAATAAAATAACATTACTAATCTAAATCACAACTAATGGCCTCAAGCCGACATAAATAAAATAACATTACTAATCTAATATGCCCCAATTAAGTGGTAATGAGCCAATATTAGGGATTAACAATATTTTGTAGCATTAATTTCATTGTCTTTGTTTTTGATGTGGATTTTTGTGGCTTTCAATGACTCTATAGAAAAGGAGTATCTAGTTCTAATTTTTTGTAATGGAACTGTGAATAGTGCAATCTACAATATTAGTATACATTCTTGAGAACCTTAACAAGATTCCAATGTTCTTGGACAAGTGTGAACCACTTTATGTTGATGTTTGGTAGATGCGGGAGGTACTTTTCCTCGTAGAGGACCTTTCTTAGACGAGAATAAGATTATGGAAGCAAGAGAACCTTTGAACATATGAGGAAATACCCCAAAAGAGAATTTGGCCCAGAAGAATAAAGATTAAAGTGAAAAGAGAATCCTCCAAATAAGAAGTTGGGCCACAAGAATTAATAAAGTGGAAAATGAATTATTCCAGATGAAAAGTCGGCCCTAGTATTCTAGATGAGAATTCATTCCCAATACATTAACAAACTAGTATAAATATAGTGACGCCTTGATCATTTGATCTCATTCTCACTTGTAGTTGCAGCTACATAAGGTGTAGATATGCTTCCAGGAAGACACAACTACTACAACATATAGGATCTTGGTTATTCTTTGAGGTAACTCTCTCTTGTGTGCTACCCTTGGTAGAGGTGCGCTACTCTTGTATGGTGCTGCTACTGCAACTGAGGTGTTATTTCTTGTTGTATATTTAGCTAGCCATTGTTCTAGGGTTTATCTATTGGTTCATGGTTGGAATTTTTTGGACGAAATATCTCTAAGAAGGGTTGGATGGGTTTTTCCCCCATTTGGGGTTTTCCTGTGATAAATTCTTGTGTCTTATTTTGCTTGTTACTGCAGATCTTATTTTTAGTACATGATATAAATGCTAGTGTGAGAGAAGATATAAATATACTAGTAAACTTGGTTGTTCTATAAAATTTAATGAAAATATAACATGGTATCAAAGATGGTTACCTTCAGAACAGGCTAACCACTGGAAGGAAGATCATTTGTAGCAATACCTTGCCATCACACCATAATATATTTGTAAATATCATTGAGAACTAGTTTCAAGTCATTGGGAATAATTTCACCATGGATAAGTTCACCTTACCCTAGCACACCTCTTGCAACACTCTGGTTGTAGTTCCATGAAGTTCATAAATTTGAAATTTCTCATATCTAGGGTTTCTACTGACAAAAATGTCAACAAGTATGAGAGTTGAGCATAGATTGGATGGATAAGATAAATTTAGATCCTGGAAGCATAGATTACTTATCATTCTATAAGAGAATGAGTTATTGTATCATGTCAAGCAGGTGCTTCCAGAACTAGAAGAACTAGAAGACTCCAAAGAAAAATTCAGGAAGAATGAGGTCAAGGCCAAGAGGATCTTGATAGACTCAATAAAGGATCATCTGATACTGAATGTATCATAAATAAATACATTGAAAGTAATGTTTGATTCCCTAACCATACTTTATGAAAGTAAGAACACCATCCAGAAGCTTACTCTAAGGCATCAACTCAGAAATGTGACAATGAAAAAGTAAAAAATAGTCTCAAATTACTTCATGAGAATATCACAGATTAAGGAACAATTATCAGCTATTGGAGATGCAGTGGAAGACACTGAACTTGTGCCTACTACACTCAATCAACTTCCTTATTCTTGGGACCCATTTTTTAAAGGAATTTTCACAAGAAGCAAACTTTCCAATTTTGATAAGTTATGGTTTGATTTTTCCCAGCAAGAATCCATGATAATATCCAAATCTCAGAAGACAGATGACAATGAAAACCAAGCTCTTGTTTCTCATGTGAAGAAAAGGAAAGAGAGAAGAGAAGTCAGTATGAAGAAATCTAAAATCCCATGTTATAACAAGGATGCATCAAAAGCAATATGCTACAACTGTAAGAAGCTGGGACATTATGCCTCTCAATGTCCCCATAAGGATGAACAAGGGAAGCATCATGCACATGAAACTGACATGGGAAATTCGACACCCCAAGAAAAGGAAAAGGATTCAAAGGATGGATAATATGTATTTTATATAGTGGTGCTTCCAAACACTTGATGGGGTAGTAGAAGGCAACTCAAACTAGATAGCAACAACTAGACTCCAGGTTTGCACATCATGTTTGATATTTCGTATTGTTATAGCTTAAGTATGTGTTGTAAATAAAATAATAGTATTTAGAGTTCCATTACTATAAAAAAATTATTAACACTTGAATGTTGTTGATATGATGATTATTAAGTAAATACTCATTGTTTAGTATTAATTATGCACTTGTTTGCAAGATTAAATTGATCTCCTCTAGGAAATGGTCTTGGTTGTTGTTACTCTTGTTCTGGGAAGGTCACAGGTAATAGCTCTGAGAGGGAGATATAATGACGGTTGCAGGAGGAAATAGATTATATGGTATCTAGATGAGACATGGAGAAGACTGTCCATACATAGAGTTGTGTACATGACCATAGACATCCATGTAATGAAGGAGAAGAGGATGAAGTATCTCATATGGAGATTGATTATAGGGAGAAAAAGGATCTGAAGGTGACCATACNAAAGGGGATACATATATATGACACTAATGAGCCATATCATGAGCAAGAGAAGATGGCTCCACCGGTGGTGAGGTAGGTGGACCCACCAAGTACCAGCTCATAAGGAGATAAAGTTCAGAGTGAGTCAACACCCATGATTGAGTAGGGAGGAGAAGCCGCCCCAATACAGTTCATAGGAAATAAAACTTTATAGGAGGTGTGCACATGTAGAGGGAGAAGAGGTTTCTAGAGATTATATATAATTAGAGGGAGCATGAAGAATTAGAGTGATCCTGATATCAGAGAGAGTAATTTGACTCAGAGAAAGACCATATCATTCATAGGAAGTTCCCCCTATGATTGAGGTGGGAGAGAGACATCTTCGAAAACTAACAGACATATGCTATGAGTTAAGAAGGACAGATCATAGCTTCATAGGATTATAAGAGATGTGATATCTCTTGGGAGGATTCCATTGTTTAAATAGAATTTTATATAGTGATAGAGAATGCAACCAGTTAGAAGGCCTAGGATGTGGATTTTTACTTAGTTCCAGAGAGATCAAGAGACCACACAAGTTTCCATCTATGTGGCATCGATGAGGAATATCATTGATTCAAAACCTTCCACTTATGAGGAAGTTGCTAAGAAAAAAGTGTCTAGAAGGATGCCATGATGGAAGAGAATCAATCCATAATAAAGAATGATGTGTGGAAAGTAGCTTCGATACCAGTAGGGAAGTCAGTGATGACTTCCAAGTTTACCTACAAGATCAAGCATGTTGTAGATGGCAACATAGAGATGTACACAGGTTTCTTTATGGAAAGAGGATTCTCCCAGCAAGTGGGAGAATATTATGACGAGATAATTTCTCCAATATCGATAATAATTCTACATAGAGAAACCACAATATATATGAGAAGGATTCTCAAGTCTTCAGATTGAAGAAGCCTTTGTACGGACTTAAACACGTACCTAGGGAAGGATGTGCCATTAAGTTATTTTGATGACCTTGGGAATGGTTTCCCCTTAATATTGGATGACATGTTTATTACAAGGGATGAGAATCTCATAGATGGGTGCTAGAGGGAAATCACTTCAAAGTTCAAAATGAAGGATATAGGTTGGATGAATTATTTATTGGGATTGGAGGTGTGGAAGAGACTAGATAAGATTTTCCTTAGCCAAGGAAAATATATTGTTGAGATCCTGTAGAGATTCAAGATGATGGACTGCAAGTCCATGGCCACACCTATGATGAAGAATATGAAGCTCTTGAGTGATTCATATTTATATTTGGTGGATCCTATGATGTGTTATGACCTTAACAATTTTCATATTGGGATCTAAAAATTTCAGAAATTTAGCGAAATGCTATACCACAGTAGAAGCGTGATAGTTTAGGGGGCTTGGCTATATCCCACGGCATATAGACAAATATAGCGGAGGCAGGAAGGGAGTAGCTCGTTGGACCTAGGCAGACCAGGGAAAACCATTATGGTTTTGATATGGAATGCATGGCGCTCTTACACATGCATCGGGGCAAACATCAGATTGTCCAAAACCAATTTTCCCATGGCCTTGATGTCACGTGGTTTAAAATTTCACATCAATAACTTGTGGGAAGGATGGCAGTTGGTCAAATCACTCTGCATCACTGGTCCAAGTACTTTCCTAGATGACGTATCAAAAGGATGTCATCACATAACTAACTCCAAGATCATCATTCGAAATGGATTGATGAAGCGTGGCACACCAACGTACTATGAAAGTAATTCATGATTAAAATGCAAAGACTATCAAATATCAGATATCAAATCGTTTTATCCTACTCTAGGAAATTGCCATCTTATGCATAAGGAAAATAATCTCGACCTGTGTTGATTTCCTAAGTCCTGTAAATTCAAAGGGTGGAAAAATCACGGTCTCTGCGAAGTCTAAAAGGTATGGATAAAACTCATCAAATGGTGTCTAGCGCGACTAGGTTCTCAACTATTGTGCCAAGCAAGTCAATAAGTAAGAAAGAAAGATGGGTCTTGCAAATACTGGCAACTAAATTTGATACCGAACCTACCACTGAGACAGAGTCGGGGGTCAGATTAAACCTCGTTATGAGAGATCTCATCATAAATGAGCATGCAAACAACAACTTCAATCCAACCGCAAGGAGGGGAGGGAGAAAAGAGGAGCCTATCCTCTATGCAGGAAAACTTTGTAAATCTCTTGGGATGGAATGAATACATGAATGCAAAGTCATATTTCAGACTTTTTATGAAAATATTCTAACTGGTGGTGTTATGAGTCTCATTTTATCTCATAGTGTGTGACTCCTGTTATTTTTCATGTCATTTTTTCTTTCTTCTTTCTAAATTGAAAGATTAAAATTCCAGAATTCATTACTCAATGCTCTCGACTTGGCGATTTAGGCTATGTTTATCTCTTCTAAACCATTTCAGAATTCATTACTATAATCCTCTGATAATAGTTGTGTGTTTATTTTCTTCTGATACCATCTAATTTTTCAAAGTATAAACTCAGAAGTCACTTCCTCATTTAGCCTTTTCCTCTTAATTGTTTTCATTATTTGGCAATGCATCCTACATTTCTGACTCCATAGCCCAAAGGTTATCTTCAGTTCTCCAACAATTTTATTAAAGGAAAAAAACCAAAACAGACCAAACCTAGCCACCGATTTCCGTAGATATATCAAGTGACATGAGAGAGCCCTCTCTGAGTTGAGAAGGCTAGTGCCTCATCTCTAAATTTGGTTGAAACAGTTACCTCTGTTGTTTGTCTATTCCACTGGACAAAATTTATGGAAGGCTAACATTCTGGCGTCGTTGTCGGGGACGAAATTGAAAATTTTTCCTGGGAAGAATGACATGGTTGAGTTCTAAGGTTTGAGAGAAGCAGACACTCAGGCAAATATTGGATGTACTCTTGCTCGGGCGACTCCACATCAGTTTGAAGATGACTCCACTAATAAAATAATATTGAATTTCCAAAAGGTGACTCCACTCTCAATGCTTCAAGCGTAAGACAGAGAATTCACTGAAAGATGAGATCCCTTGATAGGGGAAAGGAAAAGCATCATGAAGGAAAACATGTACTCAAAATGGGACCTCTTCCAAAGCATTTTACTTTTCATTTTAATTTGCCTCTGCTCCTTCCTTGAACATGTCAAACGAATTTTCCTTTACCTATTGTATTTTAATGATGATCATGAAATAATTGCAATTGTATTTCTTCCTCTCTATGTTGCACATGCATACCCTCACCTTGTCGCTGGTTCTAATAAAAAAAAATTCACCCAGCCCACGAAATGACAATGACCAAGTTGGTGAATCCCGTGAGACCCAGGCCGATGTTCATTCCACAGTTCTTGGTCCAACATCCCCCAAGGCCTGACATATATATATACCCTTAAATATATCCCAAACCCTTCATGATTTCCCTCCAAATTACTATGAGTACCTACATGTGTTTGACGGAGAATCTGATATCATCTCGACTGAAAGGAACATTCAAGGGTTTGAGCATTTTATTGATTTATTCGAGATTGACCATGATGATGTGTGTATGAGAGTTTTCTCTCAATCCTTGAAAGGAGACACCAAACACTGGTTCAAACATTTACATCCAGAAACCATTAACTCATGGGTGGAATTGAAGAAGGTCTTTTTAAAGTTTTGGGGCAAGGAGAAATCCTTAGAGCTGCAACTCACTGAGTTTTATGCCTTGAAAAGACACAACAATGAAGCTATTTTTATATTCAGTAGAAATTTCTCGAGTGTCTATTATAATTTGTCCGAAGAAATTCAACCCTCTGAAGCTTCTGCCATGCTCCATTATGCAACTACTCTTCATCCAGATTTTTCTTTCCTCCTGATGGAAAGCAGACCTGAGTCCTTACAACAAATGTTTAGTGATGCTCAGGACATTCAACACAACATCCAAGCATGTAAACGGATCCAGAATGAGGGGTTGAATGCTCAAGAACATGAAAGTAAATATGAACAAAAAATAGTTGATTGGAATGTTGAGCATAGAATTGACGATATCATAGGTCCTCTCGAAGTTTCCAATGAAAATGATTTTGCAAAGAATTATATTCCACTTTTTGAAAGAAGAGATGTTGATTTAGCTTTTGATACATCCCATGATAAGCAGGGGGATTATGGTTTTATGTATTCATTTGTTGACAATCAAGAAGATGAATTTGAAAATCAATTTGTTGAAGAACATGTTGATGTTCCATGGTTGTTATTGTTAGATGATGTTGCATATGTTTTTGATTTACCTATATATGATGAATATGATTATGATTGTGATGGTGACTCCTTGAAACAACCAGCCGCATTTTCCCTATCAGATTTTTTTTTTCAGCAGTATAGTGAAATGACTCAACCTACATATCACAGTTGTAGAGGAAAGGATATCGGATCAGCTGAAGGAGATTCTTCGCCNTTAAGTTGTTGAAAGATAACTCTAAAATCATCATTGAGGAAAATGAATCTGTGCTTATGAAAAACCACACTAAATCAATCGAGCAGGATGACAAGATATCACAACACTCTTTTCATGTGCTTGACAACCCTATTACTTGTGCTGAAATATATCCATCTATTGGGGATAAAATTGAAGACGGGTTCAAATAAGGTGGGACAACCCTACCATTATGTTTTGCTTCTTTCGAGTTATTGAAGAAAAATGTTTTTAGTATCTCAGGTCAGGAATCCTCCAGGCATGAGTGGAGTGGTGATGATAATTCTATGAACAATCACATAAAGGGTCATGTCAGCTCAGATTTGTAGTCTATGTTCAACTATCAGCCTGAAAAGGAAGAAGAAGTTGCTCCAGAAAGTATTGTTCAAGGTCATTTTCTTTCTCCCGAAATGAATATAGATTTTCAACAGGAAAAAGTGTTTTCTCTTCCCTTGAGAATGACGTGGTGGTTCAATTTTTAAACAACATAGACATGGATGCAGATTCTGAAACTGCATCTATGGAAGCTTCCAACAATGAACAAACAAATGACATATATTTTCGGGAAAGAAACAAAGCAGTGTATGCCACTTTTCCATCATAAATACAAAAAGATAATGAAAAGGCAATGGTTTTATTTGATTCATTTGAAAATCAGGGTTTTGAAAATGCATCCATGGGAACTCTAGACTATGAAATAGTGCAAGAAGATTACGAGCAGGAACTTATTTCCATTCATTCATTTGAAAGTCAAAATGACAGTCCTCAAGAAAATTTCCATAAGTTTAATGAAACCAAATCAGAATTGTTGGATGAACAAGAAGATGCACATAATATGGTTGTCACATTTGAAGATGTTCAAGAATGTATGAATGTTTTTGTTGATATGCATGGGAGAGTATAAAAACCTATTGCTGCCATTTCATTTGAAAATGTTCTCAAATCAAAAGAAATAGAGCAAGAGAAGAAAACACTTATGAAAAAGGATTGCCTTTCTGTTTTTGCTCATCAAGAAGAAATGGCTTTTCATGGTCTCTAACATCCTGTAGCCATCCTATTATAGTCATCATTGAAGGAGGAGATTTTTTTATTCACAAATTCAAGTTTTGGATTCAACTTGTGTTTTTAGCTTCCATCTTTTACATTTGTCTTCCTTCTTAAGAAAGATGTGATCGGGAGAAAATTGGGAGGCCAATTGCTTGACTGGTTGCATTGGCACTTCAACATCACTTGATTGAGTATTTCATCTCAGTAGTTTTAGAATAGATAGGAGTGTGCAAATAAGCTTGTCAGTCAAGCATTTTTTAGTTTGAGTTTTCTAGTACTAGATATAGTCAGTTTTCAATAATATACTCGAACGTCCAACATACAGTTGGAAGCAGTGCATAGAGCTTGGTTTTTAGTAGACGCCAGTGACATGGTAGGAGAAGGGTACAAACATGTTCTGGGAGAGGCCCAATGGATTAGGCACCGGGTCTACGAGTTCTTTGCTACCATGCTGGGAGGATAGCATCCCCAGTTGGAGCCAATGTTATCACCTTAACAATTTTCATATCGGGATCTAAAAATTTCGGAAATTTAGCGAAATGTTATACCACAGTAGAGGTGTGATATTTTAGGGGGCCCAACTACATCCCATGACATATAGAAAAATATAGCGGAGGTGGGGAGGGAGTATCTCGGCGGATCGTCGATTTTGAAGAATCCCAGATCCACGATTGAGGCCCACATCGGGCCAACAAATAGCACGAAACTTAATTTCGAGAAGACAGACAGGGGAAAACCATTATGGTTTTGATGGGGAATGCATGGTTCTCTTACACATGCATCGGGCCAGACAACGGATTGCCCGAAACCACTTTTCCCATGGCCCCGATGTCATGTGGTTTAAAATGTTACATCAATAACTCGTGGGAAGGATCGCAGTTGGTCAAATCACTCCACATCACTGGTCCAAGTACTTTCCCAGATGATGTATCAAAAGGTCGTCGTCACATAACTAACTCGAAGCTCATCATTCGAAATGGATTGATGAAGCATGGCACACCAACGTACTATGATAGTAATTTGTGATTAAAATGCAAAGACTATAAAATCTCAGATATGAAATCGTTTTATCCTAATCTGGGAAATTTCCATATTATGCATAAGGAAAACAAGCTTGACCTGTGTTGATTTCCCGAGTCCTGTAAATTCAAAGGGTGGAAAAATCACGGTCTCTGTAAATTCTGAAAGGTATGGATAAGACTCATCAAACGGTCTCTGGCACGACTAGGTTCTCAACTAATGTGCCAAGAAGGTCAATAAGTAATAAAGAAAGATGGGTCTTGCAGATACTGGCAACTAAATTTCATACCGAACCTACAAATGAGACAGAGTCTGAGGTCCTATTAAACCCCATTATGAGGGATATCGTCATAAATGAGCACATGGAAAACACCTACAATCCAACAATAAAGGGGGGAGGGAGAAAAGAGGAGCTTGCCCTTTATTCAGGAAAAATTTGTAAATCTCTGGAGCTGGAATGAATACATGAATGCAAAGGCAAATTTTAGGCTTTTTATGAAAAGATTCTAACTGGTGGTGTTATGAGTCTCGTTTTCTCTCATAGTGTGTGATTCATGTTATTCTACATGTCAATTTTTCTTTCTTCTGTCTAAATTGAAAGATTAAAAGTCCAGAATTCATTATTCAATGCTCTCGGCTTGGTGATTTAGACTATGTTTATCTCTTCTAAACCATTTCATATTTCATTACTATAATGCTCTGATAATAATTGTGTGTTTCTTTTCTTCTGATACCATCTAAATTTTCAAAGTATAAACTCAGAAGTCACTTCCTCATTTAGCCTTTTCCTCTTAAATGTTTTCATGATTTGGCAATGCATCCTACATTCCTGACTCCATATCCCAAAGGTCATCTTCATTTCTCCAACAACTTTATTAAAAAAAAAAACCAAAACAGACCAAACCTAGCCACCGATTTCCATAGATATATCAAGTGACACAAGAGAGCCCTCTCTGAGTTGAGCAGGCTAGTGCCTCAGCTCTAAAGTCGGTTGAAACAGTTACCTCTGTCATTTGTCTATTCAACTGGATAGAATTTACAAAGTGCTAACATGATGTACATACATTTGATCAGATCCTTCATGTACCTAGTTAACACCAGGCTCAACATATGTTTTGTAGTGAGAACTTTGAGTCAGTACATGGTTGAGCCTATACATGTACATTGGATAGAAGAAAAAAATGTGTTCTGGTACATACATGGTACAGTTGGATATTGATTGAGATATGTATCATATGGAGATGTGAAGCTATCAGGCTATACAAATCTGACTAGGAAGGGAGTGTAGTGGACTGGAAAAGCACCTCTGGATGTTGCTTCAGTTTGGAATAATGTATGATCTCATGGTTAATAAGGAAGAAGCCATCAATGGAACTTAGTACAACAAAGGTAGAGTATATAGCAACCAATGTTGCAAGCCATGAAACAGTGTGGCTTTGGAAGCTTCTTGCATGGTTATTTTATCTAGAGTTGGAGCCCACATCCAATACCATTACATCCAAGACATGGTGCAAAGAAGAGGTTTGGAGATCTGGTACATATCCACATATGAGCATATAGAAAACATTCTCACCAAGCCTCTGCCTAGAGTGAAGTATGAGTACTTCAGAGACAATATTGGCATGATGAAGAATGCCCACCCTCATTGAGAGGAACATGTGTTGTTTCTCCTCCATCCGGCTAACCCCTCTAGCCAAGGGTTCCCTAGATCAGTCATGTGAGGTGATTGAGGGGGTAATGCACTGCTAGATACTAGTCTTTCCTATGCCATGCGAGGTGGTTAAGTGTGAATAAGATTACTGGGAGAGGAGAAACATCACAGCATAGTCATAATAGTATGACAATAGATGTGTGATACTACAGTGGTTGTGTACCACTCGTGGTGGTTGTGTGTCACTAGACAATAGTTATTTTCTAATATGGTGGTTGTGTACCACTAGTGATGACTATGTATCACTAGACAATAGTTGTGTGCTACTACGGTGTTTGTGTACCACTGGCAGTGATTTTGTATCACTGGAGAGTAGTTTTCAACTACTACGGTGGTTGTGTACCACTGGTAGTCATTTTGTACCAATGGATAGTATTTGTGTACTACTACGGTGGTTATGTACCACTGGCAATGATTGTGCACCATTGGATATTAGTTGTGTACTACTACGATGGTTGTGTACCACTGGCAGTGATTGTGTATCACTGGACAATAGTTGAGTACTAACAGTGGTTGTGTACCACTAGTGGTGATTATATATCACTGGACAATATTTGTGTATTACTATAATGGTGGTTGTGTACCACTCGATAATAGTTTTGTACTGCTATGAATTGAAAACAATTGTGTTCCATTGGATGGCATTGTAGTAGCTGTGTGCTACTAGCTGATTTCCATGGCTACTACCAAATCACTTGGAAGTAGATGTGTGCTACTGTTTGATCACAACATAATGATGAAGAGTGAGATCAATGATTTGAGCTACTGATGGCATGTTAGTAGTTGTGCTACTAGTTGATTGCAAAGTAGTTAGTGGACTACCAGAAGAAGACGTCATGAAAGATACCTACCTAGCTAAGAGGGAGTGTTGATGTTTGGTAGCTGCAGGAGATACTTTCCCTCCTAGATGAACTTTCTTAGACGAGAAGAAGATTTCAGAAGAAAGAGAAACATTGAATAGATGAGGAAATACCCTATAAGAGAAGTTGGCCAAGAAGAATAAATATTAAAGTTAAAAGAGAAGCCTGCATATAAGAAGTCATCCCACAAGAATTAATAAAGTGAAAAAATGAATCATTCCAGATGAAAAGTCAGTACCAGTATTCTAGATGAGAAGTCGGCCCTAGTACATTGATAGAACATTATAAATATAGTGACACCTTTCTCATTTTATCCAACTCTCACTCACAGTTGCAGCTACATAAGGCGCAGGTTTGAGGCCAAGAAGACGTAGCTACTGCAACATCTAGGATCTTGGTTATTCTTTGTGGTAACTCTCTCTTGTGCACTACCATTGGTAGAGGTGTGCTACTCTTGTATGGTGATGTTGTTGCATCTGGGGTGGTATTTCTAGTTGTATCTTTAGCTAGCCATTGTTCTAGGGTTTATATGTTGCTCCATGGTTGGACTTGTTTGGACGAAATCTCTCTAAGAAAGGTTGGTTGGGTTTTTCCCCCATTTAGGGTTTTCCAAAGGTTAAATTATTGTGTCTTCATGTGCTTGTTACTACAGTACATGATATAAATGCTAATGTGAAATAATATCTAAATATACTGGTAAACCTAATTTCTATGTAAAAATTAATGAAAATCTAACACTTTATTTATATAAAGAAATATGTTATTAGGACTTCATCAAATGTGGTAACTTGTTTTTTTATATAATGAAATATGTGATTAGGGATTAATTGATTGTTGATGAATTGGTTTAATATCTCTTTGGGGATTTGGTAATATTCCTCTTATGTTGTTTGTTATCATGGTTGGAGTTTGAGGTGTGTCCACCTCAAAAAGTTAATTTGGGTTTTGTAGTCTTGGAAGTGCCTAGTGTCCAAGTTTGTAGCTTGTTCTTCTTTTAGTTTTCAAATTTAACTATATATCCATGTTTATACATAGAAAATGAAAAAAAAATGGCATGTCTCTATGTTAATGTTTTTTTTTAAATGTTGAGATTTCTTTTCTTAAATTTTAAAGTTTTGTAATGCCCCCTTTTTGGAAAAATTAAATATTTAAATAAATATTTTATTATGTTGCCTAAAGTTAATTTTGGTAACTTATATTTAATTAATTATTATTTAATATTAAGTGACTTAATCAAAATAACCTTATAAATTCACTTTATTAAATAAAGTGCTCTTCTAGAAGCTTTGAGAAGGTTGGGTTAGATCTCTCTAGAAAGATCCATGGATCCTTTAAAAGGAAAGGAGAGAAAGTCATTTGGGAAGATTGGATTTGATCATTTTCTTGTGTAGTTCTTGGTGAGCTAGGGTTTTTGTTAGGTTTTTGATACAACCCTTTCATGGGAGTTTGACTTTAGTGGTGAAAAAATCCAACCTAGTTAGACAAGGAGGAAGATCCAACCAGGGTCTTCATTGGAGCTTCAGTTATAGTTTCATCTTCAACATTCTATTTGAGAGTTTATGGCATTGTTCTAGGTTATGATTTTATGTTGTTATTAATGTATTGCATCTTCCCTAGCAGCCATTTATGATTTATATGGTTGTATTCATAGTTTTCATAATAATAAAATGCTCATGTTATCTCTCCCAGTTTATGTGTATTTGTGCGTATAAATGTGTTTGATGAAATTACAAGGGTTTGCAACCAAGTTAATGCAATAAAATTTATATTTGATTCAAAACCCTAGTTTATTAACCATGTCATATTACAGTGGTATCAAAGCATGTTTGTTTGCAAATGTGGGCTTTAAGAGACAAATTTCCTAGTGTGGCAGCTGAGTTCATTCCTTGGTGGGTCAAGTTGCTCTTGGGAGGTAAATATTTCATTGTGCTCGCTAGATACTTAGTTGGGAGTTGTGTGAACTACCCAAGGGACTGTTTCCCACTCTAAGGGTCAAATTTCTTCCCTAGAGGCACTTATTTCATAACCTGGGAGCATCTATTATGCAGGGGAGGAAAAAATAACAATGGTTGGGGGCATATTTGAAGACATAAGACATAGTTTTTGGAATAGAGCACATATTCCTAAAGAAAGGAAGAAGATTTACCTTGCTGGGCACTTGATATTGAGGATGCACACCATTTATTTCAATTTGGGTGTATTTCCACTTAGATTGGGCACATTGACCCTCATATTCCTGATAGGAAAATCACTCCCCTTTAGCTCTGGGTTATATCTTCCATTGCAAGAGTTGATTTGTATGATTTTTGGGTTCACGCTTATGTGGCTGAAGTAGTATTTCACATATGATAGTAAGGACAAGGCCATACAAATCAAACTTATAGAATCTATTCTCATATATATCATATCTCTTTAGTGCCATAATTATGAGGTTAGTTCTATATCAATGATAGCTTGTTGTAGTATGATTATTTCTCATTTTTATGTAGTAAATAATGGGATATAATGCCAATGGTTTTTGTTGTCATATGCCTATTATAGTTGTTGTGTTATTGTTCTTTTATTGGCAAAGAGGAGCAATTGTATTAAAATTGCTTGAGTAAATATCACTGTGGGAACACACAACATTGCATCTACAGGAGTTAATGAGTAAATTGTTTGACAAAATACCTTAGAGACCAAACTTAAATAAAACTTAGAAATTTTGGTGGGAGTTTTGAAAAATTTCAAGGGTGGTATTTTATAATGTTTTTTCCTCCTTGATTGGCCTAATTTCTTCTGTTGGAGGGTTGAGTCTCCTTCTAGGTGGATTTGGTAGTTGTTGGGGTCAATCTGGGATGATTTTTTTTTGTTGGGAGTAGTCACCTTATTTGTTGGGAGAGTTGTGACAAAGATGGGTCAAAGGGTTGTGAGGTAGGGGTCCATTATTTGTTGCAGAGGTTGAATATCACAAGGGGCGAATTCTGGGTGGAAAACCCATTTTTACAGTGGTGAATGCAAGGGGAGTTCTTGTTGTTACAGACAACACTGCTTCTCATTTCTAGACAAAAAAATATCAACCCAGTGGCGACATCTTCAAGATAAATCTTGCATTTTTCATATTTATAAAGATCATTGGAATACAGATCAAATTCCATTCTTCCTCACGATATTACCTCTTGGGAACAAATTCTATACTCATCTTGTAGGCATCCTTAAAGAGGGTCGAAGATTCAATTTTTAGTTTGTGAGCGGATAGATAGAGGGGCACACCTCTATAACCAACTCATGGAAGCAAAAGGTGAATACCGTTCCATTATTTGCAGGTTGTGGGAACCTAAAAAAGGATCCAATCCAATAATACCAGATCGTGTGGGTCTCAAGAAGAGGGCACGTCATTATTTGTAAAAGTGTGAGAGCTTCAAAAGTGATCTTTACTGGTGCAGATTGCTCTGATACTTCCCAAAACTTTTCTCCTCAACAAATATATCATTCTAGTGTATATCTAGGCGTTTCTAAGGGATGCTATAGTGCATTTCTAGAGGTACAATCATTCCATCTAATATGTTCATCAAACCGAATCACATATATGTTGACTAGTGGTGTTTAAATGGATATTATTGTTGCACATGTATTGTTGTCCAATAAGACATCTACAGGTCATAAAAATTACACACACACACACACACACACAGAAACACACACACATATATATATTAGATCTGTAATTTCTATTTTAGTTGTTTCCACAACAAGTTGAATAATGTTATTACCAATTTCCATCACATGTAATCATTACCTTCTATATTGAATGCAATAAAATTATGTTGTGTGGGAAAAATCAAATATGGAACATTGAGAGCTATTTGACAAAAATATCTCAACCAAATAAACATCAAACACATCAACAAAAAACACTAAACATATCAAGAATAAAAAGGGAGCCTTGCAGTGTTTGCAATCTATTTGACGAAAGCATTGAACCAAGAAAACATATAATATACTAGCAATAAGGCAAGGGATATTAACCACTATTTGCTACAACTGCGAGGGAAAAATTTCATTAGTAGTATAAATTATATATCAAAAACCTAGGGAGTATATTACATAATTGGATTTGAGAAATATGAAAACCCCTGAAGAACTTAGAGAAAAACTTGTGTAGCTCATGCAAGAGTATCAGAAAAATTTAACAACTTTATTAGAACATTCCGAGTGGTTCAGGGAGGTGGTAAAAGGATCCAAAACCATTGATGAAGCAGAAACATCACATCAGGATGAGAACTTGGGAAAACCTCATGTTGACTATTTGGATAATCTAGTTGTCCATGATAGGGGTGTGTGCATAAAATATGACCGAGCGGTAGACACTAGTGAGATCTTTGATGCTAGTGTGTTGATGGAGATTGTCACTAGTACCGAGGAAGAGGGGGAATCATTTGGTCCTATCTATGATGAGTATGAGGGGGATGACACAATAACATCCAGTGCAGCATTGGCATTGGTCAATGGTGATGCAGGAGCATCGCCAACACATCAAGCGAGCCAGCGCGGAAGCGGAAGACAGCTGGACAAGCCAGCACAAATTTTGAAAAACACTTTGGAATTGTTGCGCAATCTTAAATGAACCATTAAGATGAGGCACACTTTATATATTGTAAATGGATCTTGAGCGGATAGCTCTCGTCCTTTAGTAGGTAGACGCCATTTAAATTAAGTTAATGCAGGTAGATAGGAATTTAATTCTAGATTTGATAGCTTTAGAGTGCAAGAGGGGAACGGGATATAGACACTCTCATTGTGCATTGTAAAATAATCAATCCAGGAGAGCAAGAGCATGCAGAGAGCCATGTAAAGAACACCCATGTATTGATATTTGAATTAATAGAACAAGCTTTGATTCAAATTCATGGTTATGTTTCTGTTCTCTTTATATGGATGTTATGCTCAATTGATGTTTGCTTCCAGTTATACATTTTCTTTTATATGCTGTGTATATGAGTTCATGTTTGAAATGAGGTCTGAGAGGGTGAAGAAATGAGTTTCAATTGTTTCTCTATTTGAGCTAGAGATTCTTGCAAAGAGTGCAGTCGAATTGTCCGCAAGGAGTGCGTTGACACAGGGTTCAGATAGAGGCAACTTTTTTTCTCATTCATCCCAAAATTGTAGTTGGGCACAGGAGCTATGCAAGGAGTGTGTAGGCCGAGTGAATTTCAGGGTTGCGAACTTGAGCAAGTGTTTTAAGACTGCTGCTGCAGGCAGGCGCTGAGTCGAAGGACTTCAACACTTAGACGTGGTTAAAGGTTTGCCGCAAGGAGTGCATGAAAGAGTTTCTTTTCTGAGGACTTGAAAGTCGTGGAAAGCTCAGGAAGGATAGGTCTTCAAATTCGTCGAAGGATTGCATAGAAAAGTTGTGGTTGAAGTATTCAAGTAGGCGCTGCAAGTTTGCGCGCAGGTGAACAAGTCTTCGTGGAGAAAGGAATAGACGGTCGGAATTCCCCAGGGAGAATTCGCGAACCACTGTAAGCTGTTAGATATTGGAAAGGTGCAGGGAAGATACGACGACGTATTCCTGAAAGGGTTTAAAGCTCAGGAGAGGCAGAGTCATTGATCAAGACCACGAGGGTCATTGGATTCACATGCATATCGTGGATCAGGGTTTCGTGAGTCGAGTCTCCAAATTATTGCAATAGGAATTGCAATATTGCGATCTGCGATATCCCGATGAGCCCAGAACCGTCCATCATTTGGGACGCGTGTCAGAAGATTCAAAGAAGTCGGGGTTCGGAGCATCGGAGATTCCAAAGACAAGATACTCTTGCAGCTTGGAATTGCAAAACGCGATATCTCGATGGGAGAACTGTGCGGGTCCACAAGAATCAGAGTGGAAGACAGGTGGCATAAGTCATCGGGGTTTCGCAGTGAGAAGTGTCGAGACATTGACATCAGGATTCGCGATCACGCGAAGTCTGAAATCCCGATAGAAGAGGCGGGAAGTGGAAAAGTCAACTCGCACGTGTGTGCCAGAGTTTTGGCGTATTGGGTATCGGGAGTTGGTAAGACGAGTTGCTTGGTATCGCGAGTACCGGAATCGCGATAGGCAAATTTCTGATAGAGGAAAGAGGAGGTCAGCGTTGACTGGTCATCGAGTCTCGGGGATTCGAGAGCCCAGTAATCGACCTTTTGACATCGTGAAGTCGTGAAGTCTGATTCCCCGATAAATAAGAAAGGGGCATCAAGCGAAGAGATCTGTGGGGCTGATTTCCCGATAGGGAGACGGAAGGACCAGTTAGTGTTCTTCGGGCCGAGGAAAGAGAAGATCCTGTGAGCGGGCGTGCACTGAGGAGCGCGTATTGCGTCAGGGTGGTATCAGAGCCCAGAAATATTCTTTGCTTTCTGTAGCAGAGAAGAAGGAAATTCACCATGCCGCCGAGGAGAGAAAGACAGTCACCCGATCCAAAGGATAGGGACGTGCAGAGAAGAAGAGGCAGGCAGGTAACAAATCCAGAAATGGAGAGACAAATGCGTGATCTCCGAGTAAGACTCGAGGACATGGAGACAACGCAAAGATGCACAGCTAGNGTAGGGGATATTAGTGATTCTGAGAGCGAGATTGAGGCTGAACGTGAAGAGGAAGTTGCGGCCGAAGACGCATCAAACGAACGTTTGATCAAAGCTATTGCCAGGATGGGTGCAAGAGAAAATATGGACATTCCAGTTTATGAGGGAAATCTGGATGCAGAAGAGCTACTAGACTAGATTAGATCTCCAGACACCTACTTCGACTATGAATATGTCGAAGAAGACAAGAAAGTCAAGCATGTTGTTACACGCTTGAAAGGACATGCAGCATTGTGGTGGGACGAGCTACAAGCAGATAGACGCTGCAAAGCTAAGCAGAAAATTAAAAGTTGGGATAGAATGATTGCAAAGATAAAGGAAAAGTTCATCCCGAGAGATTATCAGATCACTATGTTCAGGAGGATGCAGAACCTGAGACAGAAGCTGATGACAATGAAAGAATATATGGAGGAATTCTATCGACTGAACATCAGGGCAGGTCATCGGGAGAGCGATGATGAGAAGGTTGCCAGGTATATAAATGTCCTGAGATACGATATCCAGGACGAGATGAGCATGGTAACCATCTGAACGGTAGAGGATGCTTATCATATGGCTCTAAAAGCTGAGGAGAAGCTGAGCCATAAGCAAGGTCAAAGGGGTCGAGGCAGAAGTCAGCCCAGAGGCAAGTCAGTTGCCCAGGAAAGAAACCAGAATCCCAAGGAGGAATGGAAGAAGCCTCAGGGTAAAGATGAGAGAGGTGGGACCTCGCAGAGAGGGCCATACGTTGAACAGAGAGGGCGGCATACAGAGCAGAGCGGAGGATATGCTGACAACAACACTTTTCCTCATCCTAGAGGAAGAGGAAGAGGAAGAGGTGGAGTAATCACATGTTTCACATGTGGAAAGAATGGGCACAAGTCTTATGAGTGTCCAGAGAAAAATAAGGACATCGGGGAAGCTCACATCACCGAGGCGCAGAGGCGAGATGTTGAGGCAGAAGATGTAGAAGGCGGAAGATCGCTAATGATGTGAAAAGTTCTCTTAACACCTGAGAAGGAGGTGGAAAGCTCAGTTCAAAGAACCGGAATTTTCATAACTGCTTGCAAAACCAAGGACAGGGTATGCAAGGTTATCGTGGACAGCGGTAGCATAGATAATCTCGTTTCAACCGAGATGGTAGAGAAGTTGGAGCTGGAGACAACTGATCACCCGAGTCCATACAAAGTTTCATGGATACAGAAGGGACATCAGGTAAGTGTCACTAAACAGTGTTTAGTTGAGTTCAAAATAGGAGGGTATAATGATAAAGTAATCTGTGATGTCATTCCTATGGATGTCTATCATCTATTGTTGGGTAGACCATGGCAATATGACAGGAACATAATTCATGATGGGAAGATGAATACGTATACTCTAGAGAAGAATGGGAGGACACACATGTTGCTTTTGATAAAAGAAAAGGAGGAAAAACCAAAAGGGAGAAATAATGTACTTCTCATGAGTGGAAAGGAACTTCTTACAGAGGTGAAGAAGAAAGAAGATCCACAATTCTTTGTGGTCAGGAAATTGAGGATTGTTCTGACTAGCACAAGAGTGGATGATCTACCAAAGGAGATTCAGGAACTACTGGAAGAGTTCACTGACATTGTGGTGGACAAATTACCTCATTTGTTGCCACCAATGAGGAGCGTGAGTCATCATATAGACCTCATACCGGGAGCTAGTTTTCTGAATAAAGCCGCATACAGGTTGATGCCGGAAGAAAATGAAGAGGTCAAGAAGCAGGTCCAGGAGCTGCTAGACAAAGGATTGGTCAGGGAAAGTTTGAGTCCATGTTCCATTCCAATGGTACTCAGTACAAAGAAAGATGGAGGTTGGAGGATGTGTACCGACTCGAGGGTGATCAATAAGATAACCATCAGGTACAGGTTTCCATTGCCAAGAATGGATGATCTGATGGATTGCTTGAGCGGAGAAAAATACTTTTCAAATATTGATCTAAAGAGTGGATATCACTAGATTAGTATGAGAGAAGGTGATGAATGGAAGACATCGTTCAAAACAAATGAAGGTTTGTATGAATGGATAGTCATGTCGTTTGGCTTGACAAATGCACCAAGTACCTTTATGAGGTTGATGAATGAAGTCCTGAAGGATTTCATCGAAAAACTTGTTATCGTATATTTGGATGATATACTGATTTTCAGTAAAACGGAGGTTGAACATCTGAAGCATTTAGCCATTGTGATGAAGAAGCTACAACAGGAGAAGTTGTTGATAAACATGAAGAAATCCTCATTTATGAAGACAGAGCTCATTTACTTGGGTTTTGTTATTTCGGCGAATGAGTTGAAGATGGATCCAGATAAGGTGGAGGTAATTAAGAATTGGCCATCACTGAGGAATGTATTTGAGGTGAGAAGTTTCCATGGTTTGGCTAGTTTCTACCGAAAGTTCATCAGGAATTTCAGTGGAATTAGCACAACGATGATGGATACAGTGAAGAAGTGGCATAAGTCTTTTCACTGGATGACTGAGGCTGAAAAGAGTTTCAATCTGTTGAAAAGGAAGATCACGGAACAACCGGTTTTTGTGTTGCTGGATTTCCAGAAAACATTTCAGGTGAAATGTGATACAAGCGGGTTTGCCATAGGAGCGGTCTTGAGTCAGGAAGATAGACCGATTGCATATTTCAGTGAGAATTTGAATGAGGTAAAGGGGAAATACTCCACATACGACAAGGAATTTTATGCCATCATCTAGGCACTGAAGAAGTGGAGGCACTATTTGATTCCAAAGGAATTTGTTTTATATAGTGATAACCATGCATTGCAATTTGTGACTCAACAGGAAACGTTGAACCAGAGGCATGTTAAGTGGGTAGAGTATATGTAGAATTTCACATTTGTGATTAAACACATTTCGGGCACTGCTAACAAAGTGGATGATGCTTTGAGCAGGAAGTGTTTGCTGTTGTAGGAGTTCAGAGTCAAAACATTGGGTTTTGATGATCTCAGGGACATGTACGCAGTAGATCCAGATTTTAAGGAAGCATATGAAGCAACTGAGAATCCAGTTCTCGGAGATAGAAGCCCTTGGATAGACTATATGATCCAGGAAGGATTGTTGTTCAGAGGCAATCAACTGTGTATTCTGAAATGCTCCATGAGGGAAAACTTGTTAAAGGAGAAACACAGTGGTGGATTAGCAGGACATTTTGGCCATGATAAGACATTTGCGAAGCTGAGTGAGTCATACTTTTGGCCAGGGATGTGATAAGAGGTTAAGAGGTTTGTAGACAGATGCAGAATTTGCCAGCATTTAAAGGGAAGAAAGAAGAATGCAGGATTATATCAACCATTACCCATACCCGAGAGGCCGTGGGATGAAATCAACATGGTTTTCGTATTGGGATTGCCAAGGACACAAAGAGGTGTTGATTCAATATTTGTGGTAGTGGATAGGTTTTCCAAGATGGCACATTTTATGCCATGCCAGAAAACCAGTGATGCAACTCACATCGCAAATCTATTTTTCAAGGAGGTCGTTCGACTTCATGGGTTGCCGAAAAGCATAGTTTCAGACAGAGACGCAAAATTCATAGGGCATTTTTGGAGGACCTTATGGAAGAAGCTGGGAACAAACTTGGCATTTAGTTCAACTTATCATCCTTAGACGGATGGGTAAACAGAAGTGGTGAATAGAATTCTGGGAGACTTGCTGAGAAGCTTAGTAACAGAACACCACAGCCAGTGGGACAATATATTTCCATAGGCAGAGTTTGCATACAATGACTCAGTAAATCAGAGTACAGGAAAAAGTCCATTTTAGGTTGTCTATGGCATGCAGCTGAGAGGAGTTTCTGAACTGAGGGATTCAGAACAGACTGCGACTAGCAGCACTAGTGCAGAAGAATTCACGGAGGCGATGAAGGAACTTCACAGTCAAGTGAAGGAGCGGTTGCAAAGTTCAAGCCAGGAGTATAAACACAGGGCCGATCAACGGAAGAGACAACTTTAGTTTGAAATTGGTGATCTAGTTTTGGCACATTTGAGGAAAGAGAGGTTCCTGAGGGGAACATACAATAAATTGAAAATGAAGAAAATTGGACCATGTAAGGTCTTGAGAAAATTCGGGGAAAATTCTTATGAGATCGAGTTACCGGATGGGATCGGAATATCTCCGATATTTAATGTCGTAGATTTATACCCATACGAGGCTGGAGAAGCAGAGGCTAGAATTGAGCAGCCAGTGATCCAGTGGATGGAACAGATGCCAGTTGCAGAGAAGCCACATATGGAATGCATACTGGACAAGAGAGTGGGTAAGAAGACCAGGAGGAAAGAATACTATGAGTATCTCGTCAAGTGGAAGAACCATCCAGTGGAAGATGCCAGCTGGGACACTGAAGCATAAATACAGAAGCATGGACAGACCGTGCAGGAGCTCATGGACAGGAGCCCATGAAATTTTTAAAGCCGAGGAGTATGATGCAGGAGCATCGCCAACACATCAAGCGAGCCAGCGCGGAAGCAGAAGACAGCTGGACAAGCCAGCACAAATTTTGAAAAACACTTTGGAATTGTTGTGCGATCTTAAATGAACCATTAAGATGAGGCACACTTTATATATTGTAAATGGATTTTGAGCGGATAGCTCTCGTCCTTTAGTAGGTAGACAACATTTAANGGTAGATAGGAATTTAATTCTAGATTTGATAGCTTTAGAGCGCAAGAGGGGAACGGGATATAGACACCCTCATTGTGCATTGTAAAATAATCAATCCAGGAGAGCAAGAGCATGCAGAGAGCTGTGTAAAGAACACCCATGTATTGATATTTGAATTAATAGAAGAAGCTTTGATTCAAATTCATGGTTATGTGTCTATTCTCTGTATATGGATGTTATGCTCAATTGATGTTTGCTTCCAGTTATACATTTGCTTTTATATGTTGTGTATATGAGTTCATGGTTGAAATGAGGTCTGAGAGGGTGAAGAAATGAGTTTCAATTGTTTCTCTATTTGAGCCAGAGATTCCTGGAAGGAGTGCAGTCGAATTGTCCACAAGGAGTGTGTTGACACAGGGTTCAGATAGAGGCAGCTTTTGTTCTCATTCATCCCAAAATTGCAGTTGGGCACAGGAACCGTGCAAGGAGTGCGCAGGCCGAGTGAAGTTCAGGGTTGCGAACCTGAGCAAGTGTTTTAAGACTGCTGCCGCAGGCGGGCGCAGAGTCGAAGGACTTCAACACTTAGACGTGGTTGAAGGTTTTCCGCAAGGAGTGCGTGCAAGAGTTTATTTTATGAGGACTTGAAAGTCGTGGAAATCTCAGGATGGATAGGTCTTCGAATTTGTCGAAGGATTGCATAGAAACGTTGTGGTTGAAGTATTCAAGTAGGCGTTGCAAGTTTGCGCACAGGTGAACAAGTCTTCGTGGAGAAAGGAACAGACGGTCGGAATTCCTCAGGGAGAATTCGCGAACCACTGTAAGCCGTTAGATCTTGGAAAGGTGCAGGGAACATACGACGACGTATTCCTGAAAGGGTTTAAATCTCAGGAGAGGCGGAGCCGTTGATCAGGACCACGAGTGTCGTTGGATTCACACGCATATCGTGGATCGGGGTTTCGTGAGTCGAGTCTCCAAATTATTGCAATAGGAATTGCAATAACGCGATCCACGATATCCCGACGATCCCAGAACCATCCATCATTTGGGACACGTGTCAGAAGATTCAAAGAAGTCGGGGTTCGGAGCATCGGAGATTCCGAAGACAAGATACTCTTGCAGCTTGGAATTGCGAAACGCAATATCCCGACGGGAGAACTGTGCGGGTCCACAAGAATTAGAGTGGAAGACAGGTGGCATAATTCATCGGGGTTTTGCAGCGAGAAGTGCCGAGACATTGACATCAAGATTCGCGATCACGCGAAGTCCGAAATCCCGATAGAAGAGACGGGAAGTGGAAAAGTCAACTCGCACGTGTGTGGTGGATTTTCAGCGTATCGGGTATCGGGAGTCGGTAAGACGAGTTGCTTGGTATCGCGAGTACTGAAATCGCGATAGGGAAATTTATGATAGAGGAAAGAGAAGGTCAGCGTTGACTGGTCATCGGGTCTCGGGGATTCGAGAGCCCAGTAATCGACCTTTTGACATCGCGAAGTCGCGAAGTCCGATTCCCCGATAAATAAGAAAGGGGGATCAAGCGAAGAGATCTTTGGGGCAGATTTACCGATAGGGAGACGGAAGGACCAGTTAGTGTTCTTCGGGCCAAGGAAAGAGAAGATCCTGTGAGCGGGCGTGCACTGAGGAGCATGTACTGCGTCAAATGGTGCCCAAGACACTAGCACTAGTGATGGCCAAGATAGAATATGTGTTGGGATTGTTGGTGAGGATGGAAATGAGCTAGCACGTATGTACGATGAGGAGACATATCCAGTGCCTACATATGATTTCTACTATGAGGATGAGGGGAGAACTCTTATAGATTCCAACTCATGCCAGTTGGACACGGTAGGGAAGAGGCTCTTAACACTGTATGATATGGAGGATCACCTATTGATGACTGAGGATAAGGTTACATAGGTGTTTAACATAACCGATGAAGCCTATAGGTTCATTGCGGATCTCGTGTGGAGATCCCAGATCGAGGAGTGACACACTTAGAGAATAGGTGGAGTCACTAGTGCCCAATTGCACATCATCATGGAGGAAATAGAACAACTGAAGTCAGATTACTTGTAGTTGATTATGGACTGGGACCTTGCTCTCAAGTTTTTAGAGGACAAGGACCGAGAGGTTGAGGAGCTACATGATCAGTTGAGCATGGAATGCTCTTCACCACCTATAGAAGGGACTCCATCATATTTAGAAGTAGTGACACAGGAGGGCGTGTGTTCCACACATATTGAGAGGTAGGAGCATTTCAAGGTCCAAGTACTTGAGGAGAGTTTGGATTGTGCTCTAAGTTGGCATTGCAGGGATTAGGGGCCCTTTATTTTGGAGAACTCATTAGAGGTTCCGAGCTTAGCTTCGAAGGAGATAGTTGAGTACATTCTTGGTGGACTAGGTTGCGAGGAGATATACCCATACTTGTACTGGGTGGATAGATAAATGATGTATATGGACACACTCTGGGATACATATTCAGTCATCATTAGAAGAGTGTTGGGTCCAGTACAACATAAAGGATACAAGATGGTACATGAGGACATGGTGGTGTGAAAAAGTATACTGGAGCCCTCATGGACACATGGTGGTGTTTGATGGAGCTTCAAGGCATTTCTTCCATGGAGACCTCATGACCGAGTACTTGATTTTATCATTAGGATTTAGGACAACCATGGATTAATGGGCATTGATATTCCTTGGTTGTGTAGGGTCCACGATAGGGATTTCCACGACTGGAGAGTGTAGTCAGAGTGTGATGAGTAGGTAATTATGATCTGAGTAGTGCAGTGTCAATATGGTGGCATCTCTTTGAGAGTGGTATGGGACCCTGGGATTGTGTATGTTGACAGATTGACAATCAACACCAATGGGATTTCTAGTTTACTAAGGTTTGGTTGTTGGAAGGAGTGGTATTCTGAGGATTTGATTTAATTCATACAACTTCTGATTGCTTGGATGACAAGGGACAATCAGGAAGGATCTTGTGACAACACCTCACAGATTCGCTCAATAAGCAGAGGATACTCCACCTTCTCCAGGATGGTTTGGGACCCTCATATCATTTTTAGACATATTATGTCGATGGAGCATCAAATTATTATATCCTTGCTTGAGGACAAGAAATATTGGGGAAGGAGGATTTGTAATGTCCCCTTTTTGGAAAAATTAAATATTTAATTAATTATTTCATTATGTTGCCTAAAGTTAAACTTGGTAACTAATATTTAATTAATTATTATTTAATTTTAAGTGTCTTAATCAAAATAAACTTATAAAGTAACTTTATTAAATAAAGTTATCTTCTAGAAGCTTTGAGAAAGTTGGGTTAGATCTCTCTAGAAATATCCATGAAGCCTTTAAAAGGAGAGGAGAGCAAGTCATTTGGGTAGAATGGATTTGATCATTTTCTTGTGTAATGCTTGGTGAGCCAGGGTTTTCATTAGGGTTTTGGAAAAACCATTTCATGGGAGTTTGGCTTCGGCGGTGAAACAAACAACCCTAGTTAGACAAGGAGGAAGATCCAACCAGGGTCTTCATTGGAGCTTCAGTTCTAGTTTCATCTTCAACATTCTATTGGAGAGTCTATGGCATTGTTCCAAGTTATGATTTTATGTTGTTATTAGCGTATTACAACTTCCCTAGAGGCCATTTATGATTTATATGGTTGTATTCATATTTTTCATAATAATAAAACTCCCATGTTATCCCTCCCATTTTATGTGTATTTGGTGCGTATGAAATGTGTTCCCAGAAATTACAAGGGTTGCAGCCAAGTTAATGCAATACAATTTATATTTTATTCAAAACCCTAGTTTATTATCCACTGGATATTACATTTTCTCTTTTAAATTGTAGACTTAGTATTTCTATAAGAATTTTCTTTTCTTTGAAATTTCTTGAGCTTTGTTACCATGAATCTTTTATTTTGTGCCAACACTTTTTTCATGTCCTGTTAAATCTAGGAAGTCATCTTTATTTTTTAATAATAAATTTAGACTCACATATATGAATTTTATGCATTTTGCATGGATATTTTTTGGCCTTGAATTTTGTGCATTTAAAATAGACGAATTTTGTGCATTTGAAATAGACGAATTTTGAGTTTTAAACAGTGTTGTTAAATTTAGAGAAAAAATTTGTCTCCAAAATTCTGCATTTTAACAATTTCATTCACTACATTATTTCTGTTCATTTTTTTAGGATCATATTTAAAGTCGTTAGTTAGGGTATTTAAATGTAATACCCTTGTTTCCCCCAACTTCTAATTAATCATTAATTACGATTACCATGATATGGCATGTGAACAATGTAAATGTATTTTGTTTAGATTGCCAATGACTGACTGTGGGGGTGACGCCTTGAAGTACTGACCATGATATAACTAGAGGAAAGAATGGGAAAACTATAAGAGAGGGTTCATTATGTCAAATTACCCTAAACATCCCCTTTTTGGGAATAACCAAGACCCTCTAGATTTGAAGGAAGGACTGGTGATTGAATAATCAACAACCCCCATGAATGGAGGCATGGTCTGGCTGAGGAGACAAGAGGATATCAACCCGAAGTACCATAGCATCCTATAGACCCAAGCTAACCCAAGTTTCTTTCTGACAGAAGGAACCGAATAGGTCAAGAACCATCTTGCGAAAGAAAGGAAGGGGGAGATACACATGCAAACAGTGGAGGAGAGGCGCGTGAAGCTCTGTAGAGAGAAGGAGAGACACCAGACAAGAGCGCATGCACAGAGGGGAACAAACGATCTAGATATGGAGAAGAAAATAGAAAGGCCACGAGTTTGATGTTGAGGAAGCATATGATAAACCTCACAGGTTTTGTAACATCCTTGGCCATCTCAACCCCACAGCTGGGCAATGCTACTGCGCAGAACATTCTCATAAATTTATATATATCATGTATATTAAATCTAACTAACAGATTTAATGAAATTTAACCAACAATCCAGAGTAATCATAGTATTACTGCTAACATACAAAATTAATGGGATTAACAATAATATCATTGCAATGGAATACATGATAACATTGCAAGCATCATAGCCATGCATTTTAATTGAAATTAAAACACAAAATTAATACTTATCTTTGAAACTCTAATAAATCCACCAAATATGTGCAGACCTTCCATAAAACTCACAACCTTATACCACGCTACTCAACACACTTAGCAGTAGGTCACCCCCGAGCTGGGACCAAGCTCCACCTAGGGCAAGGGAATCCTAGACTAGCCTGAGGTTACAGGGAAAACTGCATAGAGCAACCAAGAGGATTCTCTCCATGAGCCTTCTTACGCCCACTACTCACAGGCTCTCATTCCCCACATGCATGTTCCACCCGAGAGTATACACCTTCACAATCATATTCCATCGATGCTTCACCAACCTTGTAACAACCCTAGTTGAATATATGTTTAGGCATTATTAAGTAAAAAATTATTAGGTAATTAATTTTTCTAACATGTTATTAACTAAACAAAGATTGGTATAATGATATTAATTACATATTTATTAATTAATTAATTGTTATAATTTGATTAATTAATTAACTAATTAATTACCTATTACATTCAATGACTTGGGTATTAAAATTAAAAGGGTTAATAAATTTAATTGTTTAAATTAAAGGATTACGTATACGGAGGGGATAAGGAGCATTAATAATTGAATAAAACATTAATAATAAGATAAGGAGCATTAATAATTGGATAAAACATTAATAATCAGATAAGGAGCATTAATAATTGGATAAGACAATGAATTTATGGATATGAGGGGAGGAGGCTTACGGGAGGGGAATTTTTTTGGAGGGTTCTCTGGGATTTGTTGGATTGGCGGGAGAGAGTTTAAGTTCTGTAGTCGGGAAGGATCGGTACAGGGGGCACTTGTTTGCTGGGGGTTTTGGGCATGGGGGCCAGGATTCCTTATGGTATCATGGAGCTAGGGAGCCGCACAGACTCTGTTCCTAGTTGGCAGGGAGGAAAACTCGGTTTTGGGGCACAGTTCGGTCAAAGAAACAGGCTGGGCAGAGTAGCAGGGAAAAGCAGCAGGGAGGACATTCAAAGGTCGGGAATTTAGCATCACAGAGAAGTATTTTTAGGTACGCATTCTCATGAATATGTAATGGTTATTTAAAATTATTAGCATGTTGTTATTTAGATTTCTGCTGCTTATATGAATTTCTGCTACTTATATGATGAATGAAAGAAATTAATTAGAAGTAATTTTTATCTGTTTAAATTTATGAGTATTTTTAGGATTCATTTAAAATTAGGTCCTTACAAACCTCTCTCGGTCTCGAAAATAGGCCGGATCAGGAATTCTCAGAGCTCTGTAGCTGGCACTGGACTATCTCTAGGAGAAAACCACTTCCCAATAGACTCTCTCACCTGGAGAGAGATTCTCACAGGCCTGACAACCTGCCTCTTCTACCATGGGCCTGAAAACCTGGTTCTTCAACCAGTTTCCAACTCAACTCCCGCAAATTTAGGATAAAAGTAACAACAAAAGCGTTTTGTTAACTCACAGGTGACAACAGCAAAAGGAAAATGGGGTGCGGAAATAGGAAATGACAACAAGCCACTAAGACACAACACAGTTCAGGTAACACCAGTTTTTAGGATGCGTGACAAGTAATCCACACAGAGGTCGACAGAGACTGAGAAGTTTGGACAGAGGGTGTATCAGTTTCTCAAGAAAACATCACAGTCTTAAGGTTTCAGAGCTGCATGAGGCATACAAATATCAGATGCACCCGCCACCTAGTTCAAATAGCGAAGGACAAAGTGGAGGACCAACGCCGAGACCAGACAGAATTCACGGTTTGAGATAGCTCACAATAGAATGGAGGACAAACCCCCGACTCAGTTGATGCTTCAGATTTTAACCGCATGTGCCTGAGTCGACACTTGTCTTCCTGGGGCTGCATGCATTCCCTTTTGCACACGTTGGAGATGCATGTGTTGCCTCTCCTAGAACTTAGTATAAAAACATGTTTTGTCCCACATATTTAGAATAATAATAAAATATTATTCCCAAGGACTTAAGTCCCTAAGATTAGCCCCTCTTTCCAACCTTTCAGCCCACTCTTCCCTTACCCACCCCGTGGAAACTTATTCCCCCATCACTCTTTCTTCATGGTTAGTCTGCATGCAACGATGTTTAATATTTATTAATGTTCTGCATATTACATATACAAAAACAGGCTCCTGGCCTTTAACACTTAGGCTCTCTGGACTAATAAAAACATAAGCCTACTGGCTTATCAATACTTGGCTCACCAACCTACAAACATGATTTACAATTCATAAACATGATTTACAATAGGGCTCTTCCTTGGGGATATTACAGGGTTTTTATGGAAAAGAGAGGATCTCTGAGAAACAACATAAATTTCCCTAGTGATATCATGGCTTGGAACGGGGGTGGCGAGAGTGATAAGAATGAATGCCTCTAAGACTATGGTTGGGTGGAAAGGCGAACAACCACTGTCAATTAGTTGGCTACAACTTGTAATAGATAAGTATTCTCATATCCTATGTAATTGAATTGTAACTATAAATTAAAGTTGGATATCCTATGAATGTTTCAAGGATGTGCATTTTTGCTTTATGATTAGATTGTGTCCCTTTATCTTTTCTTAATTGTGTATTTAATAAAGTAAGAAACTATATGGTTTGTACATGTAAATTCTCTATCCCTGTAGTGGCTCACATTTAAGAAAAGGAACTGTGATTTCGTCGACCTTGGGAATAGTTTCCCATATGCATGTCTACACTCCCATTTGTTTTGATTCTCCTAGGAAAAGGAGTCTATTAAACTTAGAAGAAAGAGCACAAAGCGTGCTCCAGTGCATAAGTATTTCAGAACTGACGAAGCTGAGGAAGGATAACGATATTAAGTCTTGATAGGGAAGATCCTTTTGTTTGGAAGACGAGTGAATGAGATATGGTCAGGAGGATCAAAGTTCTGTCATGACCATTGGATTTAGAGAAGGATCATAGATGTTAACTCCTTGACTCTTTTAGTATTTTCAAATTCAACCCATTTTGGTATTTTTCGTAAGGGATATGGATCCTCCAAAATCTTGGAGTCCAAAGTTAATCTAGGATGTAGATCTGAGGATTCTTGGGAACTACCAACCATAGGATCTATGATGCAGTCAACCTGATGTTGACCACTTTGGGAGGAAAATTTTGTTGCAACGTCAAAACCCCCGAAGTTCGGAGTTGTGAAGTAATGTGGATCATGGATCCTTCAGGACCCCTCTTGTTTGTTCTATCGAGGGAATGTGTGTGTCACGTCGAGAGAACGTGGTGATCCATGTGTCGAGTCACGATGTTTCCATGTGTGGAAGCCACATGGGAGGATATTTTGGGGTCCATAGGTTTAACACTCCAGAGGATTTTGGATGAGATTCTTCAATGTGTGAAGACTCCCGAAGTCACAACTAGAAGAGTAGATCCCAGTTGTTGATATATAGGGGATGCGTGGCACCATATCATTTAGTCTGGAGACTTAGAACTCCAGGGAATTTGAGTTATGGTGTGTCGATAAGCTCCAAAGCCTAAAGTGATGAGAGTCTTCAATCCAAGGATGCTTCAAGAATTTTCTTTATCATAAGATCTAGGTTGTGGCTAGTATGACACTAACCAACTACAAAAGAAAAGAGGAGTTTGCATCACAAAACTCTCAAACACCGAAGCTATGAATTAACGTGAGCCATGGATTCATGGATCTAAGTGGTCGTGCCTTGACTGTGATATCTGAGGGACGTTGAAAGGTTGTTAGACTAGTGTGATCTGGAAATATGATGTCACCAGGGTGACATTGGTCCATGATCTAAGAGCCACGTTTCACCTTGATTTGTGATTTTTGTAGACCTTATATGATTATTTGAATGTGACATGTGTCACCCTCTGATGAGGCCACGTGTCACCCCTAGACCTCACTGCGTGTCAGCCTCTGGTTTGTTCCAGGGATGATTTTAAGGATGGAAATTTATTTTAAAATGTAGAAACCTTGGCGACTCTTACTAATCCTTCATATGCCAACTATAAATGATTGACGATATTTTTGTAAAAATATTTAAATTTCTAAGTATTTTATATAGTTTTTATAAAATTTTGGCGATGTTTAAGGTAAAATAATTTTATCCTATAGAATTTGGACGAATCATTTTTAAAATAGCGAATCTCGTTTTTGGAAAAACCATGGAAAATTATCCCATGAGCGAAATTTAGCCCCTAAAATCATCCCTGGTTTGTTCCTACCTGGCCAACATGGTTGGTGATGTGAATAGGACTCCAGGAGTCCAGGACTTCGGGATTTTGGAGGATTTGGGGTGTAGTATCATAGAGGGATGTTCAACGTCAAATGCCAGTGTTAAACAATGACGTTGAATGTCGAACACCAAGCCACGTGGAGATATTTTGGGGCTTTGAGGGAGTAGGCGTGTAGTAACAAAAAAGGGTGTTCAACACCGAACGTTGAATGCTAAGCCACGTTGAGAGATTTCAATACTTCGGGGAGAATGCATGCAAGTAATGAAAAGGGAATTCCAACGTCGAATGTTGAATGTCGAACGTTGATCTCCATGTGGTCCCCAACTAATAACACCCAGACAACTTTTGGAGGCCACATATTACAAATAAAAGGTCGGATTAGAGCCATTAATAGTCATTAGAAAGCTATAGATGAGTATAAGAGAATGAAGACACAAGATAAATTATCTGAGATGATTAGAGAAAGAAAATATTTTGATGCCCCGTCCCTAGAAAGGGTATTTAGGGGTCAAGTGCATTACAAATTGGTATCAGAGCATGGAAACAACACTTGACCTGCTTGGGCTCGTGCACGAGTCATATAAAAATAGCATTAGAGAACAATCTTCATGAATAAAGAAGTGAAGTGACAATAGCCACCTCAAAAGATCATGGTTTTTCTAGGGGAGTGTGTATCCCTATTAACTTAAGGATGTGACTATACAAGAGGAATGTGATTGATGACCATTCTTTGAAAAAGGAAAGTATATGAAAATCTCGGGTTTCAAAGGGAAATGAGAAACACAATTTTATTTATGAGTACCAGAATTAATGGGTAGTTTTTTTATAATCAAGTTGATAAACAGAGATGTATAAATACATAGTGATTGAGTGATAAATCACAACAGCCTCCCTTTCTTTGTGGATAGGAAACTAATTTGCTAGAATTCTTGTGGGAGGAGGAGAGTGACCTCTATCCCTGACTATTTTTGTGTTGATGATTACAACTTTGTGAGACATCCTCCAGGACACATACTGAGTGAGTCGACCTGTGAGAGAGCCCATGAGTTGGGTGTACCCATGATATGGGTGTGTTGTTCCTCTCTAAAATGAAGATGGAACACTGTGTGCCCTTGTGTAGGGAATATTCCCATGATATGGTTGTGTCATTTTTCTCTGATATGGATTTGGAATGTTGTGTACCCCTGTGTAGGGAAGATTCTCATGAGATGGGTGTGTCGTTTGTGATGAAACAATGTGTACCCCTGTGAGGGGTAAAGGAGCCCATGTTATGGGTTTATTGTTCACCTCTGTGTAGAGAGTTGAGACAATGTGGTACTCCAGATGATTCTCCTATGAGACTTAGTGATATAGATATATTTTGAGTAAGACATCCCTATGGTTGAGCACAGGTGGAAGTGATCCTAGTGGTTGAGCACTAGTAAGTGTGTGTCTAGATGATTCTCTTGTGAGACTCAGTGAGATAGAGATTTGTTGAGTTGGATGTCCCTGTGGTTGAGCACAGGTGGATGTGACCCTATTGGTTGAGAACTAGTGGGTGTGTGATATCCCTTTCTATATTGTCTAAGAGTTAGATTTACTTGTAACCCTAAGTGTAATGTAAGGGCTACAAGTAGACTCCACCATAAATTGAAAGATAATTAATGTAAAATATAATTAATATGGTAATTATTAATTATATTATGAGTTATTGACGTCGAACCTGGTGTGCCAATAGACACCACTTTTTATGTGTCTAGTATAATATAAATAAAGGTGATTTCCCCATTAAGGAAACACAACAAACATGTGATTTTGGAAATTTCAGCAAGTACAAGTTCTAGGGCTGAAGTGCGCACCTCTCTTGGGTGCTAGCCTTCTTGGTTTTTGAGAGAACCCTTTTGTGTGCCAGGTCTATGGTGTGGGAGGTATTTCTCTTAATAATATAACAAAGGATTGGTTGGGTTTTCTTCCATTGTTGAGAAGGGTTTCCCAAGATATTTCTTGTGTTCTTGTGCATGTTATTTCTTCTTGTGATCTTGGTTATTGCAACAAAATGTTAATGGTGTAGCTGCATTTTTCTATGGTTCAAGTAAATGCTAAATTGAAATAAACTACATGCTTGAGCCTAGCCTAGTGAAAATTAAACATGTTGAACATAAGGAAGAATTCTAAGTGTAATGGTTAAGAATGATTAGAATCTAAAGATACTTTGGAGTTCTCAATTGGAATACTTAGTAAGTAACATACTTAGAAATTGTATTTTGGATTTAAGGGAATAGTCCAAATGTTATTAGATATTAAATGTTTTTATAAATAAGGTAAAATCGTCGATTAAATGTTGATCCTGAATGTGGTAAAGGAAGTGTTGGGGCACTTCTAGATGCCCGATGGGTCAGATTGACATATAGAGGTGGATGGTAGCCATATGGATATGGCTTGGTATACTTAGATAGATATAAGAGGGAGTTTGGGAAGATATTCCCTTGTAATATCTGTTGACCAAAAATGAATTGAGGCATGAAGAAGAGACTAGAAGTGGTTATCTTCCTTGAGTGACACAATAACTACCCATCTGAATTCTGAATTAGGGAAGGTTCTACAGTAGTAAGGAAGTAAAAGTTACCCTTGTTGGTTATTTCCATGTAGAAGGGGTAACATCAATATGAATTATCACTGTGAGACTATCCATATGAGTGACAATAATGTCTCACTATAGAACATTAATATTAAAATTAAAATATCAATATAAAATGGGTGCAAGAGATGCACCTACATATATCTGTATACATGCTTAAAAGAATAATATGACTGCAAGCCCTAAAATAAGAGGGAAGCGCAGTTTTGAGTGTCCCTATGAGGATTTTCAAAAGGATGTCAACAATATCCTTGGGAGGAGGATCTAGAAGTCTGATATGTCCATGTGCATGTATGACATGGAAATGGTGCAAGCAATGAGCTTGCAGGATGAATGCTTGGCCATGTTTGTATATGTTTAAGTGCATGGGTCTAATGCATTATGAGGCTTCTTGACATGAAGACAGATAATAATACTAATTATATATGAATAATATTAAAGGTGCAAGTGATGCACCTGTATGAATATATGCATACAAAGGGAACAATATGACTTCCTTGTTGAGTGGAATGTGAAGAAATAATTTCACTTGCCAAAGTTTAATGAATACCATGGATGCATGGTTGAATCCATTTTGAAGAGTCATGAAAGTTATGTTTTGAATGATAGATTGAGGGGAATGTGTTCCATTCCCTCGAGAGAAAGAGTAAGGGAGAAAGGATGCTCTGTTGTTATGATAAGAGGCAAATGATTATGCCTATGAAGAGCACATGAGAATCAATGTGAACAATCATGACTTAAATGATTTTAATAAAATACGTATGTAATCTGCAAAAAATAACTAGGGAAACTACGCACATGCTTATGATTATGAATATGGTTAAGTACCTCATGGATGTAAGTAACAAAACCAGAATAGGTGTGGATACATAATCTGGATGCATGAAAAAGATGAATGTTTATATTCCTTATGGAATATTTGGTAAACAACTGAAGTTAAATCAAGGTTGAGACCTTAGAAATAACTCAGTCGGGTAGAAAGTCCCAAGCTGTGTAGAAGGAGTTGGAAAAGGGAAGAGCCCTTAACTCTTTTCTTGTTGTGTATTATGTTTTTCTTTAGGATGGGAAAGATGGTACGCTGATGAGAGTAAATGTTTTGACACCATAGTGAGGGTTGTATTACTGCAAAAACAATTGAGAATTGTTTGTCTTTCACTGATGGAAACATTAAAGATAATGCGATGAAGTGCATAAATATATGTTGGGACATATATAAAAAATGTTTTATTGATTTGAAGGCTATGATACAAGCATTTTATCTATTTTGGAAAAAAAATAGTACGTATATTTTGCGATTGAACTTAGCAAATCGAGACTATGTTCACAATATAAAATATCTATCAAATATTACTACGTTGGAATTATTATATCTGGAATCATGTGGTTTAAAATCGATCAAGGGATAAGATCGATGGCCCATATTGTGCAAATTGTATATGCACACAGGTTAAATTCAGAAAGTGTACCCGTAATTTAATTACAATATAGTTTTTTTTTGAGTTTTGGATCTATTATCACCGTAACAATTTTCAGACAAGATCCAAGTCTCAGGAATTTAAGCAAAGCTACATCGTCGCGTAAAAGCTTGATAGTTTGGAGAATTGATAATTTAGAAGACCAGAACATATCTAGTGGTGTATGGACAAATGTAACAGAGGCACAAAAGGTGTAACTTGATAGACCGTCAATTACAAAATGACCCAGATCAACGACTGGATCCCATATCGGGCGGTAAACTTGTACGGGACTTAACCATATAGAGGAAAATCGGGGAAACCATTATGGTTTTTAATATGGATGCGCATCACCTCCAGAGATATGTCAAGGCGAAAGGCAGGTTGCCTGAAGCTGCTTTCGCCAAAGCCCCAATGTCACATGTTCCTATGCGTCACATCAAACACTTGTGAGGTACCGGTGGAAGCTGGTCGAAATCACCCCATCTCAATCGTTCGGTACTTCACAACCATATAATTTCAGGTGAACGGTGCCATATAATGAACTCAAAGGCTAATCATTTGAAATGGATTGGCCAAGTGTGGTAAATCAATGTACCGATCAGTGAGTTTGTCAATGATTCATGATTGGAACTCTATAATTACTCAAGTATGAAGGAATCATTTTATCCATAAGAAAATTAATATCAAATTCTCTCAAATCTCTGATTTATGCAAGAAAATTTTGGTGTCTTCGAAATTGGAATACATGGACCAAGATATACCCGATGAAACCGGTCATTCGGGCAACGTGGAAGATTTACCTATGAGCAAGAAGGAAAGGGAAATTGTGCGTATACTGGAAAATAAATTCCACACAGAACCTGCTACAGACTCAGGATTGGAAGTCAAGACAAATCCCATCATGAAGGATCTAATTATCAACAGATGAGTTGTAAAGAAGAAACAGACCAAGTGACAAAAGAAAGGGATCATAGCCGAAACGGTTAAAAGTGTTGGAGAGAATCAACTGGTCTGGTTGGATACTCTAAAAGAGGATATCGCTAAGATAAAATCAACTCTCAAGTGGATATAAGTATCTACCAGCAAGTTTTGGACAATTGGCACCCAAATATGACGAACCTGCTCCTAACAGTTCCTCTAAAATAGGGTAGCAATTATTATAAATCATTTCTTGTTTGTAACTAGTCTCTAATACTAGAACGATGAGAAGTCTAAACGTTTTGTTTTCCACAAAGAAACCTTCTCTATATATATATTACTTAGGTGATATAGAAGGCATGGAGAAAGGAGGAGCCTTCCCTCTGTGCAAGAATACCTTTGGAAATTTTGGAGCCAGAATGAATATATAAATGCAAAGGGGGATTTTGGACTATTTATGAAAAGATTCTAACTAGTGGTGTTATGAGTCTTGTTTCCTTTCATAGTATGTGATTCTTGTTATCCTATATTTCATTTTCCATTTTATTCCATTTATATTGGAGAACTAGAGGCCCATAATTCATCATTTTATGCTCTCGCCTTAGCAACTTAGACCATGTTTATCTCTTCTTAACTGATTCATAATTCATTGCGATAATGCTTTGATATAGTTATATGTTCCTTTTTCTTCTGATGCCATTCTAGTTTTCAAATATAAACTTAGACTCACTACCTCATTTAGCCCATTCCTCTGAATAGTTTTCATGTTCCAACAATGCATTGTTCATTTCAGACTCCATGGCCCAAACGTCATTTTCATTTCTCCAGTTATTTTATTCAAAACCCCCCAAAACAAACCAAATCTAGCCACCAATTCCCATAGATATATCTAGTGACACGAGAGAGCCCTCTATGAATTGAGAATGCTAGTGCCTTAGCTCTAAATATGGTTGAAACAGTTACCTCTATCGTTTGTCTATTTCAACCGGACAAAATTTACAGGGTGCTAACATTCTGGCACCGTTGCCAGTGATGAAATTATAAATTTTCCCTGGGAAGAATGACATAGTTGAGTTCTAAGGTTTGAGAGTAGCACACACTTAGGCACATTTTTGTTGTATTCCTGCTCTGACGAATCCACACATCAAAAATAATTTTGAAGGTGATTCCACTGGTAGAAGAATCCATAAATTTGAATTTTCAATGGAGACTCCACTCTCAATGCAGAATCCAGCTTCCAAAGACTCCACTGAGAAATGAGACCCCTTGACAGAGGCATGAAAGGACATTATGGAAGAAAACATGTACTTAAATTGGATTTTTCCAACGCATTCTATTGTTTGTTATAGGTTGCCTCTGCTTTTTCCTTGAACATGCCAAACAAATTTTTCTTTACCTGCTACATTCTGATGATGAACATGAATATATTTCTATCATATACCCTCCTCTTAAAGTTGTGCATGAATATCCTCACTATATCACCGATGTTGATAAACAAATTCCCATCTGGGCCATGTGATGACCATGACCAAGTCGGTAAACCCCATAAAGCCAAGGCCGATGTCTCTCCCCCTATTCCTAGTCCAACGTCCTCCAGAGCCCAACGTAGATACATACCCCTGAAATTGCCCCAAGTCCTCCATGATTTCCCTCCAAATCACCATGGATATATACCTATGTTTGATGGAGAAACTAATGTCATCTCAACTGAAAAGCACATCCAAGGGTTTGAGCATGTCATAGATTTATTTTAGATTAACCATGACGATGTTTGTATGAGAACCTTCTCTCAATCCTTGAAAGGAAACACCAAAGACTGGTTTAGACATCTACAGCCAAATACAATTATCTCATGGGAGGAATTGAAGAATGTTTTCTTGAAATTTTGGGGAAAGAAGAAATCTTTGGAGCTATAACTTGCAGAGTTCTACGCCTTGAAATGGAAGAGCAATGAAGCTATATCTATATTCAGTAGAAGTTTTTCTAGTATTTACTACAAATTGCTTGAAGAGATTAAACCCACCGAAGCAGCTGCTATATTCCATTATACAACAACTCTTCATCCAGATTTGTCTTTCCTCCCGATGGAAAGAAGACCCAAGTCCTTACAACAAATGTTTGATGATGCCCAGGATATTCATCACAACATCCAAGCATGTAAATAGATCCAAAATGAGGAGTTATATGCTAAAGAACATGAAAGTGAATAACAATAGGAAATAGTTGATTGGAATATCAATCATGAATTGACGATATCATGGGCCCTCTTGAAGTCTTGAACCCTTATGATCGTGCTAAAAATTATTTTCCACTTGTCAAAAGAAAAGGTGGTGTTCTAGATTCTGAGCCATCTCCTAATAAACAGGGAGCTGGTCATTTTGTAGACAGTCAAGAGGATGAGTTTGCAAACCAGTTTGTTGAAGAATAGATTAATGTTCCAAGTCTGTTCTTATTAGACGAAATTGCATAGGATGTTGATTTGCCTATATATGACAAATACAACGATGATCGTGATATTGAAGACTTTCTTCTTCAGTGGTATAATGAGGAGAAAAATATTAGATCATTTGAAGAAAATTCTCTCCCTTTATTCTTCACTGCATTCAAATTGTTGAAAGAGAATTCTCATATTATTGTTTAGGCAAGCAAATTTGTGCTGATGCAAAATCACACTGAACCAACAAAACAAATTGACAATATATTGGAACACTCTTCTTAGACTCTTGATGACCCTATTCTTTGTTCTGAAGAAGAACTTATAGATTCATAAATACAGTCATTGGTCGAAGAAAAAGCTAAAGGTGAGCATGTCCAAAAACCCAAAGAGATGGAAAAATGTACCTATGATGATACTGAGGAGAATGAAGAAGGTTGTGAGTCAGGTAATAAAGCCTTGCCATTATGTTTTTCCTCATTCGAACTGTTGAAACAAGATGGTGTTTCAAATCAGAAAATATTCAAGCATGAAGTCGAAATCGAAGAAAGCATCGGGATTACAGATAAAAACTCTCTCCCCTTATGTTTTTCTTCCTTTGAATGGTTAAGAGAAAATTATGAAATTTCAGAAAAAATAAGGACTTCTAACTATATTCACACTAGCATTGTTTTACATGAAAAGGTTGTTATCGTTAAATAACACCAACTACACTCACATGCATTGCATGATCGTTACTTAGAATGGTTTTTCAATTTAGAATTTCAATTGCAGCTTAACCATCAGATTAAAGAGGAAGGCGATCAAGAATTTTTTATCAAAGGTCTTTTCCTTTCTCCTAGAACTAATGCATATGTTCAACAATATTACCCATAAGACAAGGTATTTCAAAGTTTCCTGTCTTCCCTTGAAAATGACGTAGTGATCCTATTTCTGAATAGTCTAGATATGAACGAAGATTTTGAAATTTCGCATATGAAAACTCCAAATAGTGGGGAAACCCTAGTAGAAGAATCTCACCCTTCTATCTTGATTCCTAAAAAGGAGTCATTCTTTCATATGATGTGGGATCTCGAGACACATCATATGGGAAAGGTTTATGATCAGAATCTGCCAACAACAGTGGATTACAATGAATCAATGTCTGCACCAAATCTTTTCACGTCAGATAATGTTCTTCAACCATGGTCACTTTATGACTGAGGAAATCCCTACTACCAGACTTCTCCATGACTTTGTCAGCTTTTTAGAAGTCAACAATTCGAATCACCTAAAAATAAAAATAAAATGGAAGGAGTAAAACATGATGGTTGTTTTACGCATATTTTAAAAGATCCATTTGCAATCCTATTAGAAGAAATAAACAATACAAATGTTTTTGATTTTTTGAGAATTATTGATGAAGTTTTGAATGAATTATCAGTCAACTGAATTTGGAGCAAGCTTGTGCAAGGAAAATAGACGGTGGATAAAATGCTCACATGGTTGCATTGGTATTTCAATTTCACTTGATTGCTAGTTCGTTTCAGTAGTTAGAGTAGATAGGAGTGTGCAAATAAGCTTGTTGGACAAGAATTTTTCAGTTTATATTTCCAGTATTGTGTACAATCAGTTTCAGCAATATGTTCAATATCCAGTTGAGAGCAGCGTACAAAGTTTAGACTTCAGCGGATGCTAGTGATATGGTAGGAGCAGGCTACATGCACATGTTTTGGAGTCAGCCCAATGGATCAGGCACCGGGTCTACAAGTTATTTGATACCTCATAGGGAGGAGAGCATCCCCAGCTGGAGCCTATGTTATCATCGTAACAATTTTCAGACAAGATCCAAGTCTCGGGAATTTAAGAAAATCTACACCGTCGCAGAAAAACTTGATAGTTTGGAGAATTGATAATTTAGAGGACTGGGACATATCTAGCAGTGTATGGACAAATGTAGCGGAGGCACAAAAGGTGTAACTTGACAGACCATCGATTACAAAATGACCCAGATCAACGGCTGGAGCCCGTATCGGGCGGTAGATTTGCACGGGACTTAACCATATAGAGGCGAACCAGGGAAACCATTGTGGTTTTTAAGATGGGCGTGCTTCACCTCCAGAGATACGTCGGAGCGAAAGGTGGGTTTCCTGAAACTGCTTTCGCCAAATCCCCGATGTCACATGTTCCTATGCATCAAATCAAACACTCATGAGGTACTGATGGTGTCTGGTCAAAATCTCCCCATCTAACTCGTTCAGTACTTCACAACCGTATAATGTCAGGTGAACACCGCCATATAACGAACTCGAAGGCTAATCATTTTAAATGGATTGGCAAAGCATGGTAAATCAATGTACCAGTCAGTGAGTCTGTCAACGATTCATGATTGAAACTCTATAATTACTCAAGTATGAAGGCATAATTTTATCCATAATAGAAGTAATCTCAAATTTTCTCAACTCTATGATTTCTGAAAGAACGTTTCAGTGTCTACGAAATTGGGATACATGGACCAAGATATACCCGACGAAATTGGTCATTTGGGCAACGTGGCATATTTACCTATGAGCATGAAGGAAAGGGAAATTGTGTGTATACTGGCAACTAAATTCCACATAGAACCTACTACAGACTCAGGATTGGAAGTTAAGCTAAATCCCATGATGAAGGATCTAATTATCAACAGACGAGTTGTAAAGAAAAAACAAACCAAGCAACAAAAGAAAGAGATCATAGCTTAAACGGCTGAAAGTGTTGGAGAGAATCAACCAGTCTCGTTGGATACTCTAAAAGAGGAGATCACTAAGATAAAATCAACTCTCAAGTGGAGATAAGTATCTCCTAGCAAGTTTTGGACAGTTGGCACCCAGATATGATGAACCTGCTCCTAACAGTTCCTCTAAAATAGGGTAATGGTTATTATAAATCATTTCTTGTTTGTAACTGGTCTCTAATCCTAGAACGATGAGAAGTATAAATGTTTTGTATTCCATGAATAAACCTTATCTCTCTATATATATTACCTAATGGATATAGAAGGCATGGAGAAAGGAGGAGCCTGCCCTCTGTGCAACAAGACCTTTGTAACTTTTGGAGCCAGAATGAATATATAAATGCAAAGGGGGATTTTGGACTATTTATGAAAATATTCTAACTGGTGGTGTTATGAGTCTTGTTTCCCTTCATAGTATGTGATTCTTGTTATCCTATATTTCTTTTTCCATTTTCATCCATTTAGATTGGAGAACTAGAGGCCCATAATTCATCATTTGATCCTCTCGGCTTAGCAATTTAGACCATGTTTATCTCTTCTTAACTGGTTCAGAATTCATTGCAATAATGCTCTGATATAGTTCTATGTTTCTTTTTCTTCTGATGCCATTATAATTTTCAAATATAAACTCAGACTCACTACCTCATTTATCCTTTTCCTTTGAATAGTTGTCATGTTCCAACAATGCATCATTCATTTCAGACTCCATGGCCCAAACATCATTTTTATTTCTCCAATTATTTTATTCAAAACCCCCCAAAACAAACCAAATCTAGCCACCAATTTATGTAGATATATCCAGTGACACGAGAGATCCCTCTCTAAGTTGATCGGGCTAGTGCCTCAGCTCTAAAGCTGGTTGAAACAGTTACCCCTGTCATTTGTCTATTTCAGTTGAACAAAATTTACAGGGTGCTAACAGGATCCAATCGTACATTGGAAGACCCATGTTCATTATGGATATTATAAAGCACAGTGGTGGACCCGACCTTTGGTGGACCCAAAATTTTATAAAATGCACCTGTTATACAATTAAAATACAACTATTATTTTGGGAATTTAATGTTACGTTGTAATATTAAATTGATCTCCACCATAGATCTGTAGATCTAACAATTTTTTTAGGTCCGTGGATTGATTTCCTAATTTTTATTAACGTCTACGACATTAGCTAGAAACCAGAGCAGGGATAAAATGTCCATACCTATGTGGCATAATGCATGAATAAATTTGGTAAGAATCCCTTCTGAAAAAATTTCAACGTCATAAAGATATGCAAATAATTGTGAGTGGAATTTGTATGCCATGGATACCCAAGTAGGGTATGATTCAGTAAAACAAAACCCATCATCAAATCAGGTTAATCAAGAACCTAACAGAGGAAATGAATGTGATCCATCCATCGGAGGTAAAACCGATCTTAGTCGTCAGATCAAATTAACTATCCACTGGATTTAACGGATCAAACACTAGTCATTCGATTAGATCTACGGCCAGGAATCATTGTTGAACACGAAGAAGAAATTAATTGACGTGTTAGTTCATGGTCTCCAATCAACCAACATTGTTGATCTCGTCAGGATGGACGATCAATGACCATGATTAAAAGAGTCGGGTGAGTACTTTTCAGATTATGGAGATTGAACCCTCCAATAAAGAGTGAGCACATTGGGTTCCGCAATCACTGTGAACCGTCAATCTGTGAACGATCAATGGGTGAACCTACAAGGAACCCATGCATTGATATTGTGTAAACTCATACTGTGATCTGGTTCAGTAGGTAATTTTCAAGTTTGGTTTTGAATTCTGTCGGCATTTAAAAAGGAACTGGCAGGGTTTAAATTCATCCTTAATGTAACATCTCGCTCTTGCGCACACTGAGCGAACTTATTCTTTGATGACACTTGCATGCAAATGATCTGGGTTATTATACTATTGGTTGTTTTGATTATGATTACGAGATATTGTGGATTCGATGATATGTTATTTTGTTGTATTTACATATATAGGTGCTATTGACTGGGCTCTCCTAATTGTGCAGGAATTTGGACATTGAGGATGTAGAGGCATCGATGAAACCCCTTGGACTCTGGATCGAGTCAGGGAGTGTCCTGTTAGGTTTGAATGTTGTTAATGAGACACATGATTCATTGATGATGCATGCTAATGATATCTTACTGACCAGACTGACATTTGGAGTAGAGGGTTCATGCATGAAAACCAAAGAATTTGAGGGAGAGGTGTGGCAGAAGCCCTGCCACAACCTACTAGCACTCCCTCCATGGCTCGAACTATAGCTTGACGATTACCTAGTTCGAGAAGACCCATGATGTCGTGAGGGAATATTATGACATTTTCTCACCATGATTCTAAGGGGCACCCAATAAGTCATGGGTCTTATTCCTTAGAGCCCCTTAGTCTCCCACAAGATCACCTGGTGGAGTATTGACTCCATGGATTTGACGTCTACCAAATTCAGTCAAGAGGCGGGTGCACCGTTGGAGCACATAGTGCATCTTGAAGGGCATGTCACTCAAAGAAAATGGAAAGAGGCGAGTGGCACCCTTGGATCACATAATGCGTCTTGAAGGGCATGTCGCGCAAAGAAAACAAAAATAGACGAGTGGTGCCCTTGGAGCACGTAGTGCATCCTGAAGGGCACATCACAATTTTAACTAGTAAATAAATAAATGTAGTGCCTAGAAAACTATGCCTCCTTAGGACCTGGTCGACCTTAAAATGAACGATATGATAAGTAAAGTTTAAAAACAAAATTTCCCTTAAAAATGTCACCCAAACTAGTGAATTTAAAACCTATGTCTAAGAAGAACCTCTGAACAAAAATAATTAGACATATAACAAGAAGGGGTAAAAGAAATTCAAACTTATTTATTAACATAATTTTATTTTTATTTTTATTTTGGAGGATTAAAGTTTAAAAAGGGGGTAATGGTTGTTTTTATCTACATTTGCTAATTTAAATTTTAGTTAAAAAGAAAAGAGGGTGATGGTTGTTTTTATCGACACTTGCTAAATTAATTTTTAGTTAAAAAGGAAAAATGGTAAATTGTTGTTTCTATCTACACTTTCTAAATTGATTTTTAGTTAAAAAGGAAAAAGGGGAAACTTAAAAGAAAAAGGAAACTTAAAGAAAAAGGGAAACTTAAAGAAAAGGGGAAACTTAAGGAAAAAGATGAATGTCTAACTTAGTAAGGAATATTTCCTTTGGAACTTTCTATTTATGCACTCAACTAGGATTTAAGTAAAGCGTAAGCCATTTAATATTTGTAAGGGAACTTTGGGACACCGAGGAGCGTTTTTAGGAATTCTTTAGGTGAGTGAGGGAAATAGGTATAATTAATTAATTAATAAAATTGATTTTCTGGTGCAACTAGGGGATCGTGCGACATGTGTACAAGGGAGGTTTTTTCTAATTAAATAAATGAAAAAGGAATCTAATGAGAATTTTGCAAAACTAATGACTAAGAAACTCTGTAAAAGAGATGACGGAGGAGGAGTATGGATCATCATTTGGCTTCTGTAACGTTACGCTGCTGAAATTTCATCTTGAATGAACTTTCTCTTGTGGGATTTGGGATACCCAGCTCAGGTAACGAGTGGTAGCTCAACCTTGTGAGGTGGGCTGACTGTTATCATTCTCTGGGATTGTGTGTGTGGACCCTTTGCAGCTCAGCGAGCTTAGGGGAAAGAAGAGTACCCCTAGCGTTGGCTGGGAGGTACCGGTGAGGTCACATCGGTTGAAAAGTGGGAGCTGGATGGAGCACGGGTGGGACAATGACTTCAGAGAATTCACATTTGGCTAAGGTACGCATGTTAAAGTTGTTACCTGCAATGAAATTTAATTTACACATGTTTATTTTTCTGTACTCGGTTGAAGACTTCATTTCCATGAGATTTCTTGCACATGCATTGCTATGGCAATTTTAATCCCCTTGTCACTTGATTTATTCAGTAAGAACCCTTGCTATCAACTATATCCTTTATTTATGAGTTACTGTCTCTTTGCGCGTGGCCAGAATGAGCCCCAGAATCAAAATCTTGTCTGCGTTCTTGTATTTCCTGCTTGTGTTTTCTTTATTCCTTGATTGCACTTTTATTTCATTATTTGCTTCTCCACGGAGAATATCTAGATGCTCATTGTGTTTTTATCCTCTGTTCCGTAATACTTTAAGTTATTAGTATGTGCATGAGCAGTCGACCAGGAACCAAATTGACGGTCGTCACTCTAGTGTTTAAAGACATAGATTCAAATGCCCTGCTTTCTTGTGCATGGATAATAATTGTAGGATCATTCCTCTTCCTAGCATTTATTTGTAGCGAGTTCCTCTGAATTTTACCTTGAGTTGTATTCTCGACACCCTCTCTTTTTACTTGAGATTTCATCATGCGTTTACACCTTGTTTTAACCCTCACTTTGCTTTGTGTTTCCACTTCATTGCATTTCCAATCTTTGAATAACCGTGTGATTTATCCATGGGTAGTACTTGGAGTGTGAAATGTGCATGCACTATCATTATTAGATAGGATCCTTATAGTTAATTACACAACATTCAGTTTATGGATTTTTATTATTCTTTAGTTATTGATTGGATCAACATTGATTTGATTAGCATTGATTAGCATTCTACTGCGATTTTATCTTTACCACTATGATTGATTAGCTTTGATACGCATTTGATTAATTCACATTTGAATAACGACCTTAATTTACTCTGCAAATTTTCTTTTTATAGACAACTTATTACTTGGCTATTTTCCCAGCAAAGGTAGCGCCCTGGGCGATTTTATTGGCATAGTCCACAACTTTTACACCACGATCTTCTTAGCATTCTACACAGCCTTTACGCCACGATTTCATTGGCAAAATCCACAACCTTTACACACGATTTCATTGGAAAAATCCACAACACTTACACCACGATTTTATTGGCACACTCCACAACCTTTACACCATGATTTCATTGGCAAACTCCACAACCTTTACACATGATTTCATTGGCAAACTCCACACAACTTACACCATGATTTTATTGGCATACTCCACAACTTTTACACCACTAACTTCTTGGAATTCTACACATCCTTTACACCACAATTTTATTGGCAAACTCCACAAGATTTACACCACGATTTTATTGACAGACTCTACAGCTTTCACACCATGTTTTTCTTGGTGTTTTACACAACGAATTCACCCAGTATTCACACAACCATATCACCCAGGTTTAGAAAACATTCTAGTTATGGTTATCATCGTCCCTTTCCTGCTATCTCATTGCATTGGTAACACGAATTTTTAATTGGGTTTTCAATGGAATGATTGTCAACGTTTTTATATATGACAAACAATGCACCTTCTACATATACAATGAATTGTCCATAGCTTTATCAATAGTTTTACCTTTAAATTTATAATAGACTTTAGTAGACAGTGTTGTTGATTGTTGGACATCAATTTATCATTAAGACAACGCATTGTGGTTGGACATCGATGCCATTTCCAGACAACGATTTTGTCATTAGATGGTGATTTTAATTTATAAATTTTATCTGCTTTCCATAGATATCGATTTTATTATATTTGTTTCAGTTTAAAATATAGTGAATTCAGTTTTAAAAGACATGTTTTATATTGTTTTAAAATACATGTTCCATATTTGTTTCAGTTTAAAAGATAGTGAATTCATCCTTAGGAAAATACTTGTATTTGTTTCAGTTTTAAAAGACAACAAATTATATTGTTTAAAGGACAACAATATAATTGTTTCAGTTTAAAAGATATCGAATTCAATTTTAAAAGACATGTTTTATATTATTTTAAAAGACATGTTTCATATTTGTTTTAGTTTAAAAGATAGTGAATTCAACCTTAGGAAAATACTTATCTGATATTTGGAACTAGAAAATAGTTACAATGAACTATTTGTTTTGATAATAATTATTTTTAATATGTACAGATTGATGTAGTTGAGCGTCACCATGGAATAACTAGTACATATAAGAGAATATACTTCTTACTATGCGAACATCATGTAATTCATCATTACATTCGTCATTACACAAGTATTAGTATTGATTATGTTAAGTGCGTATATTAATTCACCTTTTAATGAAAAAAAAAAACAAGTAGTTATTCCATAAATGGTAAAGAAGGATCAATTTAAGGAATGTATGACTTATGTGGATTCAGGAAATTAATTTGAGGTATGATTGGTTAAGGATTAGATTCCTTTGTGCCATTAGCCATGTTGATGTAGGATTTCTTTGGAATTTAAGGTGATGTATGATTGTTATAGTAGTCATATTTCCTTGCGTCTTGTTGACTTGTCGATTAGGTGCTTGTTTATAGTCTTCATGTTTTGACAGTTAATTCGGTCTCCTAGCGCGTTGAATTTTTCTTGGGTTATTGGTCTAGATAAGTTGTGTTGCACCTTGGTTATTGTCACGCCTATCGCCTTTTGACAACATGATTCCTGATGAGGGGATCATTGCACGCCCTGATGGATAGATGTGAATGATAGCCTGGACAGAGTGTTGTGCTTCCCGATGTGGGAGTATTGTTTGTTGTAATTGATGTTGGTACTTGGTTCTGTAACGCCTTAAAGCGATTGGTTTTCCGCACCATAGAGGTTTCTAGTTACTGGTCCTCAAAGTCGTTGTGTCGGGCTTGTTGATGTTGTCCTTTATCTTATAGGAGTCGTCTTGCTTGTGTCGGGCAGGTAGCCATTTTCATCTATCTATTGATTATATCATGTTTCATCCAGTTTCATGATGTTCTTGTATGTTGGGTCCTTGTCTATTTCCTGATCTTCATGTGTTGTGTTCATCGTCAAGTTGCGTTGATTAATTTTTTTCATGATTACCTTCTTTCTTAAAACAAAAAATATAAAAATTGCACTTGCTTTGCATCACATTTAGTCGTAATGATCGGGGTTGTTACATATGGTATCAGAGTGGGTTCAACCCTGTGACTGTAGATCGTAATGCTTTCCACTACAGTAAGCCCTTGAGTAATGACCTAGCACTAATTTAAAGCTTTAACGTGTCTATGAAGTGATATCAATTAGAGAACTCTACAGAGGCTTGCAACATGGTGCTGTGGAAGGAGGTGTGATGCTTCCAGAAGTGCCTGCACCCTTGGAGTCTAACCCCCAAGGGGAAGAAAAATTCCTTGGGCTAGATTCGATCATCGTAAGGGATGATGATGGGTTGACAAGGTCCTTCCAGGGAATGTCAGAGGCCTTGATTCACCATATGTACTGAGATGAGGTGAGGGTGTCTGTACCCTTGAGGGTCCACCATGTGCCCTAGCCAATATCATTAGCTTTCACCTAGAACTTGAGAAGGTCAAATTTCCCGATTTCTTTGGTGCCCCGGATGGTGCATCCGTCGAGGCACGGTTGGAGAATATGACTATGTTATTTTTCAATTCATGAATACACCTCCAACATGAAGCTCCAGATGACAGTGTTTCAATTGAAGGAGAGTGCTCCTCTTTGGTGGAAGACGCTCCTGCCGCAATTGAACATGGCCGTCAAAGATGTGTCATGGGAACTATTCGAGGAATGGTTTCGAGAGAGGTATCTATCTGAGGAATTTATTGAGCATCATCTCAATGGGTTCAACACCTTGCGACACGGAAACCGTACGGTGCTCGAGTATGAGGCCCATTTTATGGAGCTACTTCGGTATGCTCCACACCTGAATATCGAGAAACTTAAGGTCAACAATTTCATGTTTGGCCTTAATGTCGTTATTCGTGCAAAGGTTAGGATTATGATGCCTCAAACCTTGCATGATGTTTTCTAGAAGGCCCTCTTAGTAGAAGAGGAGCTTATCAGTTGGGTTCACAATAGGACTCCAGCTAGACCAACAGGGCAGGTGTCATATGGTGTGCAGCAGCATCAAACACCAGCTAGACATTCACCAGGATATTGTGGCTTCCAGAGAGGATCCACTTTCACTACACCTCGGTGACTAGTGCCTCAGCAACGAACTCCTTATAGATCCCCAGAACAATGTCGACCACATTAGCAACAGCTTGGGCATGTTCAAAAGAACATACCAGGGTTCCAGGACGATGGGCCATCAAATTCTACTTTGGGTACCAGGAGTACTGGTCTGAAGAAAGGGTGTTAGACATGTGGGGAACCACATTACCAGCATGAATTCCCAATGGAGAGGAATAGAGCATATGGATCAGCTAGACCCACTACCGTGGGAGATTTGGGGAAGACCCATCAAATTCATGCAATGGTGAATAAATTCCACGAAGAGCACCATTCAACTGTGCTCAAGACGCCAGGTACAATCACTGACCAGAACGTTAGTATTTTGATAGATCTCGGTGCTACCGAGAGTTTCATTTCTAGTGTAGCGCTAAAATGAATTAATGTAAAGGAAGTTGAACATGATGAGCTTATATTTGCAGAAATGGCTTCAGGAGCCAAACAAAAGGTTGGTGGGAAGGTTATTGGATGTAGCCTTAACCTGGGAGAGTTTGTAACTAAGACCAACCTGTACGTCAATATCTTAGGATATTATGACGTCATGATCAGTATGGACTGGTTGGAATTGCATGAGGAGATGCTCAACTGTAAGATGAAACGATTGAGCTTGGTCGATGATGAAGTATAGATATGCGTGATTGTAGGTCAGAACCAGGGAGTTTCCCTAAGGTTCATCTCTTCCTTGCAGCTACGGAAGAGCATGCGCAAAGGATGTAATCTTTATGCGATACTTGCGTTAAATGAGAAGGGAGTAGTGGATGCTCTATAACACCTTCCAGTGGTGAGAGATTTTGCAAACGTATTCCCTGAGGAGTTACCTGGGATGCCGCTGGAGAGGGAGGTCGAATTTACCATATACCTAAAATTGGGGACTGAATGGATAGAAATAAATCCTTATCAGATGTCGACCCCAGAGTTACAGGAGTTGAAAATTCAACTGAAGGAGTTGTTGGACATAGGAATTATACATCCAAGTGTGTCACTGTGGGGTGTGGCTATACATTGACTACTTTCAATTGAATAAGGCAATGATCAAGAATCAATATCCATTGCCAAGGATTGATGATTTGTTTGATCATATGAAAGGCGTGAGGGTGTTTTAAAAAATCAACTTGATATCAGGGTATCACCAATTATAGATCAAGGAGGATGACGTCCCTAAGAACGTCTTTAATATGAGGTTTAGACATTACGAGTTTAATTTTTTACCTTTTGGACTGACAAACGCCCATGGGGTATTTATGAGTTTGATGGACGGTGTGTTCTGTGAATACTTGGACAAGTTCGTCCAAGTATTCATTAATTATATTTTGATTTACTCTCAGATGATGGAGGAGCATGATGAGCACTTGTGCTTGGTACTGTTATCGCATAGTTTGTAGACAGGAGAGAGGCTAGCGGATAGTAGGTCAAACTGGTGAAACGGGAACCTTCCCCACCCAATGTCACCACAATGGGGAGGTTCTTTCTATTTAGGGAGGTTAGGCCCAGGGGAGACGTCCCTGGTGACCTATGGCTTTGAAGAGGCAAAGGTTCAAAAGAAGTAAGATAGTTCCCCCTTCACAGATCACCACCCAAAAAGATAGTCCGGCCAAAGACCAATTCGAAGTAACCCCCAAAGAATATGTACCTGCCTGGAACAAGACAACAATAAGAAAGATATATGCAAACTGTATTCAATGGGGTTAGTACTTCATATGTAAGTGACTATCTGATATTTAATGCAAGCAATTTGACAATAAATATTGATGAAATCAATGCTTGAAAAATGGCAATGATAAATATGTTACTTGTCAGTAAATACTGGAACGATATAGCATTCGATGTAACAAATCAACACTCAATCCAATAAATGCTCTTAACCACCATTCAATTGCTTATAAAATGAAACGTTGTTGCATCAAGATGAAATAAACAAGGGTGACGTCAACATTCTAGGGTTAGTAGGTTAGGGTTAGTGTAGTTAAGGTTTCAGTTTTAAAAGAAGTTTGAGAGTGTTTGGATTTGATTCCACTTCAACACTGGAGGTTGGATATCACTGCCTTAGGGTTAAAGGAGTCAATAAATGATGGATGCAAGAGTTGAAGGGAAAGTGATTTCAAAGGAATGGAGGGAAAAGTTTCAAGGTGCTGCTAGAGAAGGGCCTTACAAGAAAAACCCTAGGGGAGAGAGGCTCACTCCGGTGCTGCAAAAGAAAGGCCTCGTGCTCTCTCCTCCTTCCTGACAAACGACTAGCCCAAAAACAGGAAAAAATAGACCAAGACAGGAGGTTTTGCTGAGGGAGGTGTTGCTAGAGCAAGGCCTATCAGCAAACCCTAGAACAGTATGACCCTGGTGTAGTAAGCCTAGGCCAGGGACGTCTCACTCTTCTGGGCTCAAAAGGGTACGACTAGCATAACGAAGAAAGAAAAAGGAGTGTATTTATGGCTAGGCTCTCTTTTTCCTCTTCAATGGCTTAAGGATTCTCTATCAAGGGACATGAGACAACGACCTACTTGTGTGTTTTTCCCCTAGGGTTTTGATTTAGCAATATTTATAAATAGATGGAAGAAATCAAACTACAACCATTCAATCAAGAAGTTTTGCAGAAAAATACTTACAAATCATGAAGAAATAACCATGCGAACCCTAGTTGTAACACCTTCCTTCAAGAGAAACACCATAAATGCCAAAAAAACTCTTCCTTCAACAAGTGTGCATCACTTAGTTCATCCAAAAACCCCAATAGGGCGCTAAAATCAGATCTCACTAATGCGTGAGTGATGATTCATTTTTAAAATGAGAGTGAAAACCCTCAATATATATTGTATCAATGACCTAATTTAACTTTCAGGGCATAAAAAGGACGACAAGGCCAAAATACCAAAATAATATTGTTTTACATTAAATGTTCATTTTAAAACCTTAATTGAGAAAAAAGTGAGACGTCACCCCTTCTAAGGGAGACATTAGCCCCTTTTTAGGGAAAATGTAGCAATAAAGAGAAAAACGTTAGCCCTCTTTGGGCCTCTCCATCATGCCACATGTGTCAACTACCCTATCAATATGCCACACACTCAAGATGACATCATGAGCCCATAGGTGACGTCTTGGGCCATCAAGGGCAAACGTTTCACTGGAAGTGGGTCAATCCCCCTAGGTCGGGCTCTGCCAAAGTGCCTCTGATGGAATGTCCTCTTCTTCTCTTGTGCAAAACACTGATCAACCACCGTCCTATCTCTGCCCCCCGATGGGGTCTCAACATCCATCTGGTGGGCTCTTCAACCCCATGGAGGTCCGAACTGATCATCTCCCAATGTGTACCAATCCAAATGGTACATGTCCGTCGAGCATGTTCCTGCACATCAAAAGCTACACCCTCCATGGGCACATCAGTCATAGGGATCATAGCAATTTCAATCACATTTCATCATCAATATTATTAAACATATTCATAAAACCCCTAATATATCAGTCAGTAGCTCAAAGACATTACAAAAACCTGCAATACAAGATTGGAGAAAAAAAACAAGACGTCCTATTGGGCTAGTATCCACAAGAAAAGGAAAGTTTCAAGGAGGATTTCATCCAAGCCATGTAAGTGAGGTGATGTGGCTAGGGGATGTCCAAACATGTGGGTGCAGTGAGAGGCAAGGATGCATAATTTTATTTGTGGGTGCCTTTGTAGAAGATGAGTTGTACCTGTCATGGATGCATTTTTTCCAATCCCGTTCTTGCCTTTATTCTTTTTTAGATTTATTCTTTTATTTGCTTTTTCTTCTTCTTTTTCTTTTTTTATTCAAGAGCTAACCAGAGGACAGTGCCTTGGCATGGTGACCAGAGCTAATAGTGTTACCCACAAGTACTTTCACAGAGATGAGAAGGATGGCTCGTGATGAGACCCCCTTTCCCTTGGACATGAAACCAAAGGTCACTGCCCTGGCATGGTAACCAGATGGTGGCAATGTCATATTGTTAGGTACCCATGAACCTAATAGGCTGGCTCGTGATGAGACCCCCTATCCTCTGACTAGGTCTTGTTTGTTATTTTCTGGGTCCCTCTTGTTTCTTTCTGAGAGGCATTTTATTTCCTTCTCGGGGATCCCTGGGCGAAGCATCTCGAGGTTTCATTTTTAGGCTTTTTTCTTTTACCAGCTATGGTTACCTTCTGGGCCTTTAGCCCCTTCTTCCCATGAGATAAGGTGAAATCCTACAAATAGGTCAACCCAATGCCCGGACAAGGGGATTGGGATAAACGAGTGGGAGATAAGATGAAACAGTGGTGCTATGAAGGGAGCGGACGATGGCTTTTCAGAAATCCCTCCAGTGGAAAACCAAGACCTATGGGTACAGGCTTGCTAGGGAACCCTGTCAATTTCCCCAAGCATGGTCAAGTGGGATAATGTAAGATCCAAGAAATTGTTAGAGATAAAAGGAATCAGATGCATATATTTAAAGGTTTCAATGATCAAAAGTGACACATACCATGATACCTGGACCAATTACCTNACCCATGAACCTAATAGGCTGGCTCGTGATGAGACCCCCTATCCTCTGACTAGGTCTTGTTTGTTATTTTCTGGGTCCCTCTTGTTTCTTTCTGAGAGGCATTTTATTTCCTTCTCGGGGATCCCTGGGCGAAGCATCTCGAGGTTTCATTTTTAGGCTTTTTTCTTTTACCAGCTATGGTTACCTTCTGGGCCTTTAGCCCCTTCTTCCCATGAGATAAGGTGAAATCCTACAAATAGGTCAACCCAATGCCCGGACAAGGGGATTGGGATAAACGAGTGGGAGATAAGATGAAACAGTGGTGCTATGAAGGGAGCGGACGATGGCTTTTCAGAAATCCCTCCAGTGGAAAACCAAGACCTATGGGTACAGGCTTGCTAGGGAACCCTGTCAATTTCCCCAAGCATGGTCAAGTGGGATAATGTAAGATCCAAGAAATTGTTAGAGATAAAAGGAATCAGATGCATATATTTAAAGGTTTCAATGATCAAAAGTGACACATACCATGATACCTGGACCAATTACCTCATCGAGAAAGAACCTCTTCTGATACAAGACCAAGCCAATGGTAATGGATGTTGCTACTGCTGACAAGACAAAACTGATGGAAGAAGAAAAGGATGGGCCCTCCGGGGCCATGCTTAGGTCAATCCTTCTCTTGGTACTCCATGTCTAGGACCTGTGGGCCTCGAGACATGATCTCCTATTTATCCCTAAAAATCTAGGATAACAGGTACTACAATGTTTGCGAGAGAACAAATTGCATGGGAAATTGTCTAAATGCTCATTTTATCAATCAAATATTCACTACTTAGGGCATGCCATTTCCTACGAAGGTATCATTGCGTATCCAACAAAGTTCAAGGCCATTATGCAATGGCCTACGTCGACGAATGTCCCCGAAGTGTGTAGATTCATGGGTTTAGCGGGATACTATCGACGGTTCGTCGATGGTTTTTCGAAGATAGAAAATCTAATCACGGAATTGCAGAATAAGAACATGAAGTTTTTTTGTACCGATAAATGCATGGAAGCATTTCGGAGGCTCAAGGAGTTGTTGACAACAACACCGATACTAAAGGTCCCTGACATGGATGCAAAATTTTTGTATGCACTGATGCATCCAAGGAAGGCTTAGGCGAATTCTTGATGCAAGACAGTCGATTCATCTCTTACATATCGATAAAGTTGAGACGACATGAGGATAACTATGCAACACATGATTTGTATTTGTTAGCCATTGTTTATTCCTTGAGAGTTTGTAGACACTACTTGATTGGATGAAAATTTGAACTAAAAATGGACCACTGTGGACTACAACACATCTTTATGCAAAGCGACTTGAATGCGTGACCATGACGTTGGTCAAAATTTCTTAGCAATTACGATTTTGAGATTACTTACATAAAGGGCATGGTGAACATAGTAGCTGATGCATTGAGTCGGAGACCATGCATAATTTCGGTGATGCCTGTTTAGACGAATCTACATGAAAATATTCTAACTTTACAAAGTGATGATGAATGGTACAAGGAGGTCAAGGATTTTATCTGACAAAACACAATGATGGTGCCAAAATTTAAGGGATTTACTATGGAAAACGATGGATTATTGATATTTAAAAGTTGAATTTACGTATCGCCCAACGACGAGTTGATAAGTTTGATCCTAAACGAGGCTCACAGAGCAGTGTACATGGCTCATTCAGGAGTCACGAAGATGAGGGCATACCTTAAACCCTTATTCTTCTGGAAGGGAATGAAGGAAGACATAGTCAACTACATGGAAAGATGTCTAGAATGTCAATAGGGAAAGGTCAAACATAGACATTCAACAGGATTACTAAAACCACACGTTATTTCAGAATCATAATGGGAGGTCATTTCGATGGATTCCATTGTTGGATTTCCACTGAAAACAAGGAGACATGACTCGATTTTCATGGTAGTCGACACTCTGATGAAGAGTGCTCATTTTATTCCTGTGCGTACGACGTAACGGGCACCTGATGTAGATAGAGTTTTTGTCAGTGAGATTGTGAGGCTACATGGAATGCCTAAGAGGATTATATCTGATAGAGGATCAGTGTTTACAGGACAATTTTGGACTAGTTTCCAAGATGCCTTGGGAACCCAACTTAACCTTAGTACCGCGTATCACCCTAAGACAGATGGGTAGACTGGAAGAAAATACCAAATCTTGGAGGATATGTTGCGTATGTACGTTATGGACCAACAAAAGTGTTGGGAAGAGTTCATGCCACTGGTAGAGTTTGCATACAACAACAATTATCAAAGCACCATTAAGATGGTGCCTTTAGGGTTTCTTTATGGGTGACCGTGTCAAACACCTTCAGTTGGGATCAACTTGAGGATTGGGTCCTTGTGGGACCATAAGAGATCCAATAAATGGAAGATCAACTGCAAATAATAATACCAAGGATCAAGGAAGCGAAAATTCAGAAGAAGAGTTATTTTGATGCGCTTCATGTCGACCATAGTTACAAACTTGGTGATTGAGTCTTCTTGCGGGTGAAACCGCATAAGAATTCGATCAAGTTTGGAAAGGGTGCTAAAGTCTCTACTAGGTTCATGGGACCTTTCGAGATTATGGAAAATAAGGGGCCTGTGGCCTATCGACTAGCCTTTCCTAATCCTTTGAGGCATATGCACGATGTTTTTCGCGTATCTGTTTTGAGACATTATGTTAGTGATCCTACACATGTTATTGACATGAGTACCTTGCATGTTTTGGGTGAGGGTTCCCTCACAACAGAGCCAATCTGCATCCTAGACCATCGCATTCGATAGCCACGGTGTTGAACAATAGTTCAGGTCAAGGTCCAATGGGACAACTATAGTCCACACTCGACGACCTGGGAGGACACATATGATATGCATCAACAGTTTCGATTTTTGTTTGATAGCTAGACCTATGATATTATGATGCACTTTATTTTAGCACTTATATACTGTGAAACTTCGGGACAGAGTTTTAAACAAGAGGGGGTGTATGTAACATCCCACTCTTGCGCGTACTGAGAAAACTTATTCTTTGAGGATAGTTGTGTGCAAGTGATCTGGGTTATTATACTATTGGTTGTTTTGATTATGATTATGAGATATTGTGGATTCGATGATATGTTATTTTGTTGTATTTACATAGAAAGCTACTATTGACTGGGTTCTCCTTAGTCTGCAGGACTTTGGACATTGAGGATGTAGAGGCATCGATGAAACCCCTTGGACTCTGGATCAATTTAGGAAGTGTATTGTTGGGTTTGAATTTTGTTGATGAGACATATGTACATATGATTAAATGTTATGATGATTGATTATTATTGCTGACATGATTTGTTGATGATGCAGGATGACGATATCTTGTCGACCAGACTCACATTTGAAGTAGAGGGGTCACGCATGACAACCAAATACTTTGAGGGAGAGGTGTGGCAGTATCCCTACCACAACATACTAGCACTCTCGTCGTGGCTCAAACTGTAGGTTAACGATTACCTAGTTCGATAAGACCTACGATGTCATCAGGGAAGACTGGGACAGTCACTCATGATGATTCTAAGGGGCGTGCAATAGGGAAAGAGTATTATTCCCTAAAATCCCTTAGTCTCCCACAATATCACCTGGCGGAGTATTGACTCCAGGGGTTTGACGTCTACCAAATTCAGTCAAGAGGTGAGTTGCACCCTTGGATCATGTAGCACGTCTTGAAGGGCACATTGTGCAAAGAAAACAGAAACATGCGAGTGGCACCCTTGGAGCACGTAGTGTGTCTTCAAGGGCACATCACACAAAGAAAAAGGAAAGAGGTGAGTAGAACCCTTGGAGCACGTAGTGCATCCTGAAGGGCACGTTGCCATTTTAACTAGTAAATGAATAAACCTAGTGCCTAGAAAATTATGCCTCCCTAGGTCCTTGTTGGCCTTAAAATTAATGATATGATAAGTAAAGTTTAAAAACAATTTTTCCCTTAAAAATGTCGCCCAAACTAGTCAATTTAAAACCTAGGTCTAAGAAGAACCTCTGAACAAAAATAATTAGACATATAACAAGAAGGGGGTAAAAGAAATTCAAACTTATTTATTAAAGTAATTTTTTTTTTTTATATTGGAGGATTAAATTTTAAAAAGGGGGTTATGGTTGTTTTTATCTACATTTGCTAATTTAAATTTTAGTTAAAAAGAAAATAGGGTAATGGTTGTTTTTATCTACACTTGCTAAGTTAATTTTTAGTTAAAAAAGAAAAATGGCAAATGGTTGTTTATATCTACACTTGCTAAATTGATTTTTAGTTAAAAAGGAAAAAGGGGGAAACTTAAAAGAAAAAGGAAACTTAAATAAAAAGGGAAACTTAAAGAAAAGGGGAAACTTAAGGAAAATGATGAATGTCTAACTTAGTAAGGAATATTTCCTTTGGAACTTTCTATTTATGAACTCAAATAGGATTTAAGTAAGGTGTAAGTCATTTAATATTTGTAAGGGAACTTTGGGACACCAAGGAGCGTTTTTAGGAATGCTTTAGGTGGGTGAGGGAAATAGGAATAATTAATTAATTAATAAAATTGATTTTCTGGTGCAAATAGGGGATTGGGCGACATGTGTACGGGGGAGGTTTTTCCTAATTAAATAAATGAAAAAGGAATCTAATGAGAATTTTGGGAAACTAATGACTAAGAAAATCAATAAAAAGAGATGATGGAGGAGGAGTATGGATCATCATTTGGCTTGTGTAACGTTACACTGTTGAAATTTCATCTTGACTGAACTTTCTCTTGTGGAAGTTGGGATACCCAGCTCGGGTAATGAGTGGTAGCTCGACCTTGCGAGGTGAGCTGGGTGCTAGCATTCTATGGTATTCTGTGTGTGGCCCCTTTGTGGCTCGGGGGTCTCAGGGGGAAGAAGTGTACCCCTAGCATTGATTGGGAGGTACCGGTGAGGTCTCATTGGTCAACAAACGGGAGATGGACAGAGCGCACGGAGGACAAAGAATTCAGAGAATTCGAATTTGGCTAAGGTACACCTTTTAAAGTTGTTACTTGCAATGAAATTTAATTTATACATGTTTATTTTTCATTACTCGGTTGAAGATTTCATTGGCATGAGATTTATTGCACATGCATTCCTATGGTAATTGTAATCCCCTTGTCACTTGATTTATTCAGTAAGAACCCTTTCTATCCACTATTTCCTTTATTTATGAGTTATTGTCTCTTTGTGCATGACTAGAATGAGCCGAGACTCAAAACCTTTCATGCGTTCTTGTATCTCCTACATGCGTTTTCTTTATTCCTTAATTTCTCTTTTATTTCATTATTTGCTTCTCCATGGAGAAGATCTTGATGCAGATTTTGTTTTTATCCTCTGTTATGTGATCCTTTAAGTTATTAGACTATTCCTGACCAGTCGGCCAGGAGCTGAATCAACAGTCGTCACTCTGTTATTTAAAGACTTAGATTCAAATGCCTTGCTTTCCTGTGCATCGATAATAACTATAGGATCATTCCTCTGCCTAGAGTTTATTTGCAATGAGTTCCTCTGGATTTTCCTTTGATTTGTATTCTCGACACCCTATCTTTTTACTTGGGATTTCACTGTGCGTTACACCTTGTTTTAACCCTCACTTTTCTCTGTGTTTCCACTTAATTGCGTTCCCGATCTTTGAATGACTATGTGATGTCTACGTGGGTAGTACTTGGAGTGTGAAATGCGCATGCGCTATAATTATTAGACAAGATCCTTATATTTAATTACACAACATTTAGTTTATGGATTTTTATTATTCTTTAGTTATGGATTGGATCAACATTGATTTGATTAACATTGATTAGCATTCTTTTGCGATTTTATCTTTACCAATGTGATCAATTATCTTTGATCTACATTTGATTGATTCACATTTGAATAGAGACCTTAATTTACTCTGCAAAATTTATTTTTATAGACAACTAATTACTTGGCTACTTTCCCAGCAAAGGTAGTGCCCTGGGCGATTTTATTGGCATACTCCACAACTTTTACACCACAATATTCTTGGCATTCTACACAACCTTTACACCACGATTTCATTGGCAAACTCCACAACCTTTACACATGATTTCATTGGAAAACTCCACAACACTTACACCACGATTTTATTGGCATAATCCACAACCTTCACACCACGATTTCATTGGCAAATTCCACAGCCTTGACACGCAATTTCATTGGCAAACTCAACAACACTTACACCATGATTTTATTGGCATATTCCATAGCTTTTACACCACGATATTCTTGGAATTCTACATAGCCTTTACACCATGATTTTATTGGAAAAATCCATAGCATTTACACCACGATTTTATTGGCATACTCCACAACTTTCACACCACATTTTTCTTGGCGTTTTACATAGCGAATTTGCCCAGTATTCACACAGCCATATCACCCAGGTTTACACAACATTCTGGTTATGTTTATTATCATCCATTTCCTGCTATCTCATTGCATTGGTAACATGAATTTTTAATTGTGTGGTCACTGAAATGATTATCAACGTTTTTATATATGATAGACATCGCAACTTCTACACAGACAACAAATTGTCCATAGCTTTATCATTAGTTTAACCTTTAGATTTATAATAGATAGTGTCTTTGATTGTTGGAAAATAATTTATCATTAATAAAACGTATTGTAGTTGGACAACGATGCCATTTCTAGGCAACGATTTTGTCATTAGATAGCGATTTAATTTATAGATTCTATCTGCATTCCATAGATAACGATTTTATTATATTTGTTTCAGTTTAAAAGATAACGAATTCATTTTTAAAAGACATGTTTTATATTGTTTTAAAATACATGTTCCATATTTGTTTCAGTTTAAAAGATAATGAATTCATCCTTAAGAAAATACTTATATTTGTTTCAGTTTTAAAAGACAACGAATTATATCGTTTAAATGACAACAATATAATTGTTTCAGTTTAAAAGATAACGAATTCAGTTTTAAAAGACATGTTTTATATTATTTTAAAAGACATGTTTTATATTATTTTAAAAGACATGTTTCATATTTGTTTCAGTTTAAAAGACAATGAATTCATCCTTAGGAAAATACTTATCTGATATTTGGAATTGGAAAATAGTTACAATGAACTATTTGTTTTGATAATAATTATTTTTAATATGTAGAGATTGATGTAGTCAAGCGTCACCATGGAATAACTAGTACATATAAGAGAATATACTTCTTACTATGTGAACATGATNATTACGTTCTTCATTACATTCCTCATTACACTAGTATTAGTATTGATTATGTTAAGTGCATATATTAATTCACCTTTTAATGCAAAAAAAAAAAACAAGTAGTTATTCCATAAATGGTAAAGAAGGATCAGTTTAAGGAATGTATGACTTATGTGGATTCAGGAAATTAATGTGTGGTATGATTGGTGAAGGATTAGATTCCTTTGCTCCATTAACCATGTTGATGTAGGATTGATTTGGAATTTTAGGTGATGTATGATTGTTATAGTAGTCAAATTTCCTTGCGTCTTGTTGACTTGTTGATTGGGTTCTTGGGTATAGTTTTCATGTTTTGACAGTTAATTTAGTCTCCTAGCACATTGAATTTTTCTTGGATTATTGGTCTAGATAAGTTATATTGCGCCTTGGTTGCTGTCACACCTATCGCCTTGTGATGACATGATTCCTAAAGAGGGAATCATTGTGTGCCCTGATGTATAGATGTGAATGATAACCTGGACGGAATCTTGTGGTTCTCGATGTGGGTGTATTGTGCACTGTAATTGATGTTGGTACTTGGTTCTGTAAAGCCTTAAAGAAATTGGTTTTGCACACCATATAGGTTTCTAGTTACTGGTCATCGAAGTCGTTGTGTTGAGTTTGTTGATGTTTTCCTTTAGCTTGTAGGCTTTGTCTTGCTTGTGTTGGGAGGGTATCCATTTTCATATATCTATTGATTATCTCATGTTTCATCCAGTTTCATGATGTCAACTTGATGTGTCCATCATCAAGTTGCGTTGATTAATTGTTGTCGTGATTGCCTTCCTTCTTAAAACAATAAAAAAAAAATTGCACTTGCTTTGCATCCCATGTAGTCGTAAGGATCTGTGTCATTACACTCACATCACTGTAACCCTTAAAAGAATTCATAAACTAATATGTCTACATTGACCAATATAGGGAGATTAGGAAGAAAGGTGCTTGTAGTTAGCACATTTCATCGAATGAATTGAGGAAGTGCATGACTACATAAAAGGGTAGGTACTGGACTTCTCATTAAGGAAGGAGGACCTTCCAATACTCTACCTCAATGGTAGAGGTGTTAAAGAAAAGATAAAATTAGGTGGCCATGAGTATTGGTACCTTGGTTACTACTGAAGTAAGAATGCTTGGGTGCACTCAAGAGATACTTTTGGTTTCATATGTGTTGATCTAAGATCATGATCATCTTGTAGCCGAAAGCATAGTCCTGCTGCAACAATGAACAAGAATGAATAAGTCATATGGTGAAGAGCTTGGCTAAGCTCCAACACACCATGGAAAATTACTTGTCATAAAGTGGGGAAAACTTGAAAACAACATAAGGGTGCATGGTATGTGAATGTGGCCATGGATATTGGCACCTTGGACTAAGTTCACTTAATGTTGAATTACATTTTGAAAAGTTTGGTATGATGAAATGATGCATAGGTAAGGAATGAGGTTTCCTTTCATGTTTATATAGAGATGTGATGCAACTGTT
>SNQJ01S0025494.1:175121-190727 GCA_010110895.2 Picea sitchensis
GCGCCCCCGAGCTAGGTCTGTTGGTCGCCTCTGCGCGCCCCTGAGGATGCCAAGCCAGTTTGACTATTTTGCAGCATTCCCACGGCTCAATGGAAGCTCCAGGGGACCCCGATCCGCCCACAGAGGTCCAGGCATTCAGAAAAATGGTAGCAACATGACCAAAGTGGCCGCCCTCAGCGTCTCAGCAAAAGTTCGTAAGGAAAATGGATTCCATCCCCACGGTGGCTCTGCCAGAAGAAGAAACTTGTAAAGAAGCACTGAACATGTTCGAGAGAGGTCTCATAGGCCAGTTTATGGGCCTCTGGCCTTCGCCTAAATCTGTGGAAGAATGGACGCAAAGAAATTGGAAACCCCTGATCAAAGAGGGAGTCAAAAGATACTTTGTAGGAAAGGGATTCTTCATTTTTGTCTTCGAGAACACTGAAGATAGGGGATTGATCTTCAGAAATGGGCCTTACTTTATGGGACCGCAGGGCCTCTACCTAAATAAATGGACACCCGACTTCGATCCCACTCAAGACGTTCCCTCTGCAGTCCTGGTATGGGTCAGGCTTCCACACCTCCCGCTCCACTGTTGGAACCAAAAATCCCTCCAAATCATTGGCAACGCACTGGGAAAATACATAGACCACGCTGCAAGGAAGGATCAATATTCCTGTGCTCGAATATGCGTAGAAGTGGACTTAGAAGAGGGGCTCGCGGAAGCAATCAATCTAACCGTAGCTGGGTGGATGTACGTACAGGAGCTGGATTATGATCAACTACCTTTTAAGTGCAGACACTGTCATGGACATGGACACTTTGCAAAGCATTGCAAGAAGAAAGCAGAGGAACAGGTAGAAAAGCATAATGGGGAATCATGGACCCTGGTCCAGAAAAACATAAATACAAAAAAAGGTAAAGGAAAAGGCCATATGACTGTATCTCACAGCAGTGACAGTAACGAAAAAGAAAAGGACGCAGCGCAAAACGGAATAGAAAATGACCAGGACAGGTATGCAAAACAAACAGAAGAGAATGGCGAACAGGCAGAAACCCCACCCTCATTCAAAGTGGGAGGGAAAGAGCTACAGATTGGGGACAATCAAGGCATCCCTTCAAACCCTTCATATGCAGAAATCACAAAGAAAAAACCAGAGGAAAGCTCAGGTTCTTCAGAGGATGAAACCTTTGAGCGTCCCTCAAAGAAAGAAGGAAGGAAGTCCCGCAAAGAAAAGAGGGAGGAGGAGGCAGAAAGGTTCAAGACACAAGGCAGTCATCCCACTATAGAAATGTCTATTGGCCGAAATACCAGACCAAGACCTTCCAAGGGAGGTTCCAACCCCCCCCATCGAGTAAATAATGAAACTCGCCTCCTGGAACTGTAGAGGTATGGGGAATCCCTCTAAAATAGAAGCAGTGAAGGACCTGTTGAAAGCAGATCCCTCAGATATTTTAATGCTCCAAGAGACCAAAATAGAAGGGGAATCCCTTCTGGAAATCAACAGATCAAAGTGGAACAAAAGAGCTGGAAAAGCAGTCAGTTCAAGGGGGACCTCTAGAGGATTGGCAACTCTCTGGACCGATGACATCTTCCATCTGAATAAGCACTTCGAAACTCATCACTGGATTTTCACGGAGCTGAAGCACAACTCAAGTAAGTTAATCATCTCTCTTTTTAATCTATATGTACCAGTTTCTTATGTTGAAAAATGAGAATGCTGGAACTCACTATCGAATTATTTAGACAAGAACTCTCCCAGCAACATCATCATAGCAGGGGATCTTAATATTGTTACAAAAGCAAAAGAGAAGAGGGGAGGCTCTAATAACACAGACCCCATGCTGGTAAAAGTAGAGGAAATCATGCAGTTTTGGGACCTCTTAGATTTCAATCCAATCCAAGGAATTTACACTTGGTCCAACAACAGGGTAGGTGCGGACCACATATCTGCCTATTTAGACCGATTCCTTGTGCAAATCTCCATAATGATGAACAAAAAGATTATCACTACCAAAATTCTGCCCAAACTTACCTCAGACCATAAGCCAATACAACTTCTCCTGGAAGAAGAAGAAGAGTTGGGCCCCATTCCGTTTCGTTTCAGCCCTTTGTGGATTGACAGAGGTGAATTTTTAGAGATAGTAAAATCAGCATGGACCAAGTCTTTCTCGGGATCGCCAAGCTATGTCTAGGAACAAAAGTTGAAAGCCACAAAACAAGCGTTGAAGGAATGGATAAAGAAACCAATCCCCTCCCCTACCGAACAAAGAAGAGAAGCAGTGCAGTCACTGCAAGATTTGCAAACAGATATGGAACACAAAGATATCACAACAGAGCTGCTGGAAAAAGAAGTAAAAGAGCAGCGATCTACATTTCAATCCTTCCGAAGGGAGGAAGAGTACTGGAGACTTAAATCCACAAGTCTATGGCTGAAGGTTGGGGACAGGAACACCTCTTATTTCCACCGGAAATATAGAGAGAGGTTGTCCAGGAACCACATAGCAGAAATAAAAACAGGGGATGGTCAAGTCTGCAAAGGGTTCAATCAAGTCAAAGCCGCTGCAGAATCCCATTTCAAGAACTTATATAGAGAATACATTCTAAGTAGCGAAGAGGAAACTACAAATCTTCTCTCCAATATCCCGCACCTCATTAGTTCAGAAGATAATGATTCACTCTGCCAGCCACCTACCGAGGAAGAAATCACCAACGTAATCTGGTCCATGGAGGCAGACAAGGATCCTGGGCCTGATGGTTTTTCAATTCATTTTTACAAATCCTGCTGGCATATCATCAGATATGATCTCCTTAAAATGATCAGGGGGAGCATGAAAAAAGCGAAGGTTGTTGGAGGAACCAACTCAACATATCTGGCATTAATTCCCAAAGACACCAACCCTGAATCATTTGCAAGATTCAGGCCAATATCTTTGTGCAATGCATCCTACAAAATCATGGCAAAGCTACTTGCAAATAGGATTAAACCTCTGCTAAAAATAATGATTACCAATTATCAAGGCGGATTTGTGGAAGGCAGGCATATACAGGATAATGTAATACAAGTTCAGGAGACTGTACACTCCAGCATACACCAGAAAGATAAAGGAATGTTGATTAAGCTGGATATGGCAAACGCATTCGACAGAGTCAACCGTTCGTTCTTATACAGAGTTCTTCTCTCATTTGGCTTTTCGTCCCAGTTTGTTCAGATGATCAAGGCATGCATTGATAAACCATGGGTCGCTCCCTTAGTCAATGGTCGCCCCACTAGCTTCTTTCAAGCTCAGAGGGGCATCAAGCAAGGATGCCCTCTGTCTCCCTTCCTGTATATAATCATGGCGGACACCCTCAGTAGAAAATTCATTGCTGAAAGGATAGCTGGAAACATTCCGGGTCTTAAATCCTCCATTGGGGCAGAACCCTTAAACCACGCGCTATTTGTAGATGACTCACTCTTACTCGGAGGAGCCTCCACTAGAATAGCTAGAGCCATCAATTTGGTTCTCAAAACATATTGCAGATCTTCGGGGGCTGTAATCAATGACAACAAAAGAGAAATATACAGTTGGAATCTAAGTCACCAGGAGCTCGCAGGCATCTCTGCCATCCTTGGGTTTAAAGGTCACGAAAATTGGGAAAGAATTCAGTATCTCGGCCTCCCGATTATCTCAGGTGGCAACAAAAGATCGGTTTGGACGGACCTCATTTCCAAAATCAAAAACAAAATAACAACGTGGGGAGGCTTTTGGTTAACAAGGGGCGGTAAAGTCACGCTCATCAAGTCTGTGCTGTCCGCGATTCCTCTTTACCAGGCCACGTTTCTCTTAGTGCCCAAATCGGTGAACGAGCATATCTCCAAGCTCATACGAGACTTCCTGTGGTAGGGGGGAAATGGCAATGACAATAAACTGCACCTGGTGAATTGGGAGACTGTCAGAAGACCCATGGCAGAGGGAGGTTTACAAATTCGGGACCCGTCACTTGCAAATTTAGCGCTTGGAGGTAAGATCCTTTGGATGCTGATCGATGATCCCATGCACCCGGTGAGCTCCATTCTGAGAGAAAAATATGGAGTAAATAGTTCACTAAGCAACCTCTAGGTTGACAGCTCTGCAAACTGTACGCATATGTGGAAGTTGTGTTGCAAAAGCAGTAAGTTTTTCAAAATTTTGGTGTACAAAATCCCTGGCAATGGCAAACGAACGTCAATCTGGATGGAAAGCATCATGGGGAGAGAACCCCTGGCAGAAAATGATGAAATTGCAAACCTCAAAGATTGGCTGGAGAGAGCAGGAGTAAACAGACTTTATGACCTCTCAAAATGGGATCACCGAGGGGATTGGGCAGGATGGGACTTCCACGGAGTTCCTCCTTGTTTATCACAACAACAATCCATTCTTGTTGACCTGCTGGAGGATGCTGTCCCAGTCAATAGAACCATTAAAGACAGATGGGGATGGGTCCAGACAAGAGTTTACACATCAGCGGCAGGATACAGAGCTTTGCAGGCCTCAAGAAACATCATCCATACGCCATCTTTTTGGAAAAGAGTCTGGGACCATCTTTCCATCCCAAAAGTGAACTTCTTTTTCTGGACCCTGATGCACAACAAAATTCTCACGGGAGACAACATGGAGAAAAGGAACATAGTGGGGCCTCATAGATGCACGCTTTGCAACAATAAATTCGAAACATCTCAACACCTGTTCATGGACTTCACCTTTGCCAAAGAGGTATGGGGGCTCTTTCTTCAGGACTTCCAAATTACTATTCCACCTCATAATTCGGTTGCAGAACTTTTCGCCTCTTGGAACCTAATCTACCCCCAACGCATACCGTCTAAATCTTTCTGGATCAAAATATGGACAACGATGCCCAAGTATGTATGCTGGCATCTTTGGTTGACCCGCAATCAGATGATATTCAAAGAGGAGCGGCACTCTTCGTTGCAAGTAGCGGAAAAAGCTAAGTCATTCCTTCTGGAAGCGGCCCAACAGCAGTATGCCAAAGAGGACCCTCTGTTACTTCCGGAGGAAAAGAGGTGGTTAAGCCATCTTGTCCCTCTTCCGAGTAAGCATTTCCCTCCACCAAAAACAACCAATCAGGAATGGAGAATAAGAGTTGATGATGACAAATTTCAGCCATGGTGGAGGTCTAAAAACTTAACCACAATTTTCTTTGACGGGGCGTCTAAAGGAAACCCAGGTGCAGCCGGAGCCGGGGGGGTCTTATTCTCTCCGGATGGGACTACAAAAGATTGCTTCTGCTGGGGATTAGGACAAAAATCTAACAATCAAGCTGAAATCTTAGGGCTTACCAAAGCTTGCCTCCTCGCCAGAGAAAAAGGAGTCAAAGATTTACAAGTTTTCGGAGACTCAGAGGTAATAATAAGAAATCTAAACATGAAGATTCAGTTCAGCAATGCCAGCCTAAACATAATCCTTGAAAGACTGAAGAGAGTCTTACTAGACTTCTACTCATGCAAGTTTTATCATATCTTAAGAAAGTTGAACAACGAAGCTGATATGATGGCGAACAAAGGCAGCTCCCTAGTGAAATGACTCCTAATTGTAAACAATGAAAGTTTTGATCAAATCCACTGAAAATGATGCCCTTCAAAAGAAGTTGCAGCTAGAAATATTCCTTGTAATAAGGGTCGCCTCGGCAAAGACCCACTTTTCTTCTAGTTAATAAATCCTTCAACCGTTTCAGTTAAAAAAATAAAAATAAAGATTGGTTGTATAAAGAAGGAATTGCAAGAAGAAAAGGGTTTTGGACATGGTCGTGATGAAATTCCATAATGAAGACCAATTTCTTGTTGAGCCAAAATGATATGGAAAGGAAAGTCCCATGCTCATGAATATGTTTCCTATGCGGAACATATCTGAAATTAAATATGGAATTTGGAAAATATGTGGGTGACAAATTTGTAATAAAAATTCCAAATTTGAAATTGATGATGATATCTCATAATTTCTATGTACCTATGATATAGATAAGACAAAATATCGGTCTAGGGAGGACAGATGAAGGTGGTCAAGCTGTAAAGCATGAAAGAGGCTACTATTGAGACATCGAAACCCTATGGTAAGCCATGATCTCCGTAGAACACGTTGTGTTGTGGTAACACAAGCGAGAAGGATGCCTTGGCAGAGAAAGTCTAAGGGGCGCCGCAACTATAAGGCTCAATGAAGTCTCTGGAATTATTCTTGTGCGATAAACCTTGGCAAGGAAAGATGGATCACCCAAGGAACTGAATAGTAGAGAAGGGGATGCCTGAGCCTGTGCTTGGAGGGTGAGTGACCGAAAAAAAGAAGGGACTTTGAAAAATCTCCTACAATATTGATTGGGATCATGCACACAATGGGTATGTCTAGGAAAAACAGTGAGCCAATAAAAAAATACAACCATGTGGATACTAATCCACGAACTGCACAGATGAGTATTGTGCTAAGTTATGAAAAATTTCGTGAATTTTATACAATAGAAATATGTTTTCGCATGAAAATTGTGATTAATGTGCTTGATGTCCAAGAGCTAGTGAAGACAAGTAAAGAAGGCCAAGAGTATGAAGAGGAATTTACCAAGAAAGAGGGTTAGGACTTCTGAAGAAACTAAATGAGAAAGGCATGACATGTTTTACTGAGAAAGAACATCAAGGACGGTGTTCCCTTTTAAGGGGGAGGGGATTGTAATGCACCTGTTTTCCCCAACTTGTAATTAATCATTACTCAGGATTACCATGTTATGGCATGTGAACAATGTAAATGTATTTTGTTTATATTTCCAACGACTGACTGTGGGGGTGAAGACTTGAAGCAATAGCCATAATATCACTATAGGAAAGAATGGTAAAACTATAAGAGAGGGTTCATTATGTCAAATGACCCCAAATTTCACCTTGTTGGGAATAACCAACCCCCTCTGGATTCCAAAGAGAGGAATCAATTAATGAAGGAAGGAAAGGTGGTTGAATAATCAACCACCCCCATGAATGGAGGCATGGTCTGGCTGAGGAGACATGAGGCTATCATCCCGAAGTACCAAAGATTCCTACAAACCCAGGCTGAGTCGAGTTTCCTTTTGATAGAAGGAACCAGATAGGTCAAGAACCATCCCAGGAAAGGTTGGAAGGGGGAGATACATGCACAGACAGTGGAGGAGAGGCTCATGAGGCTCTATAGAGATCAGGAGAGACACCAGACAAGAGCGCATGCATAGAGGGGAACGTGTGATCCAGATATGGAGAATAAAATAAAAAGGTCACGAGTTTGATGTTGAGGAATCATATAATAAACCTCACAAGTTTGATGTGGAAAAGAGAGGATATTTGAGAAACAACATAAATTTCCCTTGTGATATCATGGCTTGGCATAGGGGTGGCCAGAGCGCTAAGAATGAATGCCTCTGAGCTTGTGGTTGGGTGGAAAGGTGAACACCCATGATCAGTTAGTTGATTGCAACCTATAATAGATAAGTATTCTCATATCTTGTGAAATTGAACTGAATTGTAAATTAAAGTTGGATATCCTGTGAATGTTTTAGGGATGTGAATGCTTGCTTGATGATTAGACTGTGTCCCTTTATCTTTTCTTGATTGTGTATTTAAGAAAGTAAGAAACTATATTCTTTGTACATGTAAATGCTCAATCCCTATAGTGGATAAAGTTTAAGCAAATGAACTGTGAGTTCGTATACCTTGGGAATAGTTTCTTGTATGCATGTCGACACTCCCAACTATTTTGAGTCTCCTCGAAAAAGGAGTCTATTAAGCTCAGGATAAAGAGTGAAAAGCACGCGCCATTGCCTAATTCCTTCAGAACTAACGAAGCTCAGGAAGGATAGCGAGATTAAGTCTTGAAAGGGAAGATCCTTTCGTTTTGAATAAGAGAGGATGAGATCTGTTTGGGAGGATCCAAGGTGTGTCACGACCGTTGGATTTGGAGAAGGAGCGCAGATGTTAACTCCTCGACTCCTTAAATATTTGTGAATTCGATGAATTTTTGTATTCTTTGTAAGGGAGATGAATCCTTCGAAGTCCTGGAGTCCGAAGTTAATATGGGTTGTATATCTGAGGATGCTTGGGAACTATCCCAATCGTTGGATCTACGTGGATGCATTCAAATTGATGTTGAAATTTTCAGGAGGACATGGGTGTTTCTACATCAAAATCCCCAAAGGTCAGATTCACAAAGTAATGTTGACCATGGATATATGGATCCTTTGGGACCCCTCTCATCCATTTGATCGAGGGAATGTGAATTTCATGTCAAGAGCACGTGGGGATCCATGTGTCGAGTGACGGTGTTTCCATGTGTGGAGGCCATGTGGCAGGATATTTCAGGGTCTAGAGGTTTGACACTCAAGAGGAATTTGGACAAGATTATTCAAAGTGTGAATACTCCCAAAGTCACAACCAACATAGTAAATCCCAACCGTTGATATACAAGGGACATGTGGCACAAGATCCTTTAGTCCAGAGACTTGGCACTACGGGGAATTTGAGGTGTGGTGTGTCGATAAGTACCAAATACGGAAGTGATGAGATTCGTCAATCCGAGGACTCCGTTGTGCTACTTATATGTGTAATATAATGCACTCATTAATTATCAATCTGGGATTCGTAATCAACAGAGTTACAAGACACCAATAAGGAAAGTAATTCTAATGTCATGAGTATAAAACTATTCTAGATTATGCATGCTGGAAACAAAACAAACTAGAAAATCAAAACACACTTTGGTTGTCTTTCACAAAGAGGCTATCTACTCCATTATGGCACATGCAAGTATGAGATGGAGTTATTTTAAGAAATCAACTCTGCTATCTGACCCAAAAAACTAACTATGCAATCACACTTCTAAAAGGGAAATCACACATCAATCATCAAGACATAGCATGGGTAGTTAAATAGTCAATATACTGAGTATGATGTGGTTCACAATGTGTTGTTGTGAACTTCACTAGTTCTCCTTCAAATATGTCTGACTATTGCTGCCAACATTTATGTCCATGAAACAAAATCAAATTCATAAGAACAGAAACAAAGCATATGCAAAAAAAAGATCTCTAAGCAATCGAAACCTAAACTGAACTATACTGCTATCATCTGAAAAGATCAAAGCTTCAACTAGTCTAACATTTATATTATTGAAATCAACTGCTAACACTAATCTATAAGGATGCTGACCTTTTTTGGGCGGTGGGCCCTTGCCGCTTCAGCAGGTCAAACACTGGAGTCTACAGTAAGCTTTCTTTCAATCCACACATTCCTCTTACTCAAATTTCAAAACATAGAATTAAACTATGCTAATAACTCAACTCACATTCATTCATAAATGATCAAGACCTGGAAATAAATGACATCCTTTTATTAAACTTCAACTCAAAATATGTTCTGCAATATGTAACACTGCTTCACATACTGTGTTATGCTAACTCTCTACTACCTCCACCATCTTTTCCATGACTATTTAAATAGTCTTAGTCGTGAAACACAAGGAGGTGAAATGTTTAGCAGATCACTCAATTGTCAAATTTATATATTCAGTTACATATTTTAAGCTTCATCTTCATGACACGAAGTGTATGAGGATGAAGTAATAAACAAACTAGCTTAACATAACCTTGCTAGAGCTTTGATGATTCAACAAACATCTAACAATTATCTTGGGCACGATCTGGAGCTAAACTTGGTATATTATGCTTCCTGTATTGGTACCGGATCATGACAGGTGAGATTCGGTAAATGGTACCGGATCCAAACAGTATGTAAGTGGTTGGTACCGGACTAGAACAGTTTGTGGCCGTTGGTACCAGATTGCGATAGTGGATGGTTCGGTACCGAATCTGAATGGAAGGTGTGCTTGGTACCGGATTTAGACAGTGGCAATCTGGCGCATAAGTACCAGATGGCCGAGTTGATACAGAAATGTTGGACTCATCTAGAGGTCAAAGGTTATATATGGCAATTTAAAACATTAGTACATGAAGCATTTAGTCTCCTAGCTTAATAAACCACAAAATGCACGAATTCAATTATTATTTACCTTATGACCTCATCAATGGCTAATGGTAGTGTTCTTTGTCATTTATCCAAGCTTAGGTAAGCCAAAAAGGTATAGATGAGGAGTATAATAGGGTATTGGGGATGCCAATTTAGAGGAATAACATTCCCCCATGCCAAAACCATTGCATGTCCTCATGCAATTGAAACAACTCAAAATTTTTCAAAATTTGAGACTCCATTCTTTACTTCTGTGGATCAATGATGTTGATGGTTGAGGCTTCTGTTTTCAGGTCCCTTTTTTTGACCCTAATGTATTGTAAGAGTCTTAGTACCTTCTTGAGATTATTAGAAGTCTCATCATGGTCATATTGAAGTTGTTGGCTGGTTGCCTTCAGTTGTTCATTTTCCTTTTTGATATACCTGTCGAGTAGTTGGTATTCCTTGACTTCTTGTTTGAGTTCCTAGTTTTGTTTTTGCAGCTCCCGAATCTTTTTCTTCATCTGTTCTTTTGTTAAGGTTCTTGTTGGCCCCATTGTTTCTGGCTGGATGTATTCTCTTTCCTCCACTTCCTCCCTCATCCCACTTAAATTAATAGTAACTTGTTCTCAATCAAGCTAGGGATGTCATCCTGGACTGATAGGTCTTCAGAAGGGTAGGTAAGATCTATTGGTTCTTCATGTGTATGAGGACTGACAAATGATTTTCCTTTCTTTTCCATGCTCCTTGTGGTTATTTTACAAGGGGGTAATGGATCAGAGGTTCTCACAAGATTCCTTTTCTTCTTTTGTGTTCGTGGAATGGTTACGAGGGATTTTTCTATAGACTGTTCATCTTTATTTTTTGTGCTATTCTTTTCTTTCCTCACAGTTTTTGTCTTATGACCTTTCTCCTCAAGTGCTATTGTTGAGGTCTCCTCCACTAATTTGGATTTACCTTTTGATTATTGAATTTTAAAAATCTTATTGACTGTGGAAGAGGGCCCTGCTTGTTTACTAGCTTTATCTTTTTGGCTCACTGTTCTGGAGGATGATGGAGTTACCTTATCTTTCTTGCCCTTTTTCTCTTGAGGTTCCTTATCTTTATCTGGAGCAGGCTGGGCTCCCTCTACAGGTTTTTTTTCTGTGGGAAGGTGTTCAGTGATGAGGATTTTCCAGCTAATCCCTTGCTTCTTGATTTCATGTATAACTAACATCTTAATAAGACCTTGATGATAAATGCTAATCTTCTCAGTTTTGGATAGGGATTTGACACCTCTTACCATCTTGTTTAGACTCATCCATAAAAAATATGGGAAATCAATTTAAGGACCTCCTTCAAAGTGTAACAGAAGTCTAAGATGATATAGGAAGGTTACAGCATACCTTCCCTCACAAGTGAGGAATCGTTGAGGACTAGCAAGCATTGGATGATACTCTTCCTTGATATAGTTCCTAGGAATCCCCTTTTTCCAATCAGGGTGATGATGGTCCTCTTTCAGAAATCATTGACACATTTCCTTGTTGATTCCTACTCCTTTGAAATACTTGGCTCCTCTATTAGGTAATCCCATGGCTTCCCTTAAAGTTGCTTCATTGATTGTTAGCTGCAGATTGCCTATGTGCGCAATCTATCCATCGTAACCCTGAATAAATGCATGAGATACCTTCTCATGACAGCTTGTGAATTTATCCAAAAATGACATCCATCCCTCTCTAGCATACTTCTCTCTACACAACTAGAACTCCTCGGTCTCTCTATAAATCCGGAAGACCGGTTCATGTCTACTTACAACCATATTTATAAACTGTGAGCGAAAATCAGGTTGTAGTGTAAGGATTTAGTTAGCTTCTGAGGGTAAGGGTTTGGTACCAAAGATTGTAGGGAGAAGTAAGCTCAGAACTGGAGAAAGGTTGGTAATGACAAAAAAATATGGTGATGGCGTCGCTAATTCAAATGATGAGTTTAAGTAAATATGTCACAAAGGAAAATGAAGACAAGATGAGGCTCATCTGGATGGATTCACCACCCAGATAAGCCATTTCATTTATGCTCGTTAGTGCAATGATGGGGACAGAACATTGGGTGTTGAAGCATCATTGTTGTTTGGGATAGGTGATTGGACTTCTGAGCAGTGAATTTGATGTTGAATCCTGGCTCATGACATGAGATACGTTCGTGATTGCTCAAGGATGAAGCACGTTCGTGGCTTATCATTACTAGACATGCTCCATATTCACAATTTTGATGTGATTTTTCCTTCAATCATTTTCAAGCACTTATGTGATGAGCGGATTGATTAAGGTTAAGCATATGGGTATGATGGAAGTGAAAGTTAGGTGCATGGTTTTAACACTAAGGTCATAAGATCTACTATACATTTTCATGCCTATTGTTGTTTTATAAGCAAAGGAAATTAAATAATACCATGTTACATTTACTTTTACCATTGTATAATCAATACCCATAGCATATGCGATTGCCTTTGTATTTGAATCTTGTAGATTGTCAGAGTTCATCTTTTTTAGGCTGGAGTTTTCTAGAATCTTGGTACTATAATTTCCTGTACTTCATGAAACTTCTTTATTCTGTGCTTATCTTTATTTTGTGTCTTGTTCTGCAGGGTTGTAGGGTGAACATGTTGGTTTCTGAAGATGAGATGTGAGTCTGAAAAAGAGTTATGAATGAGCTCTTTGACCCTCCCCCATGCCAAGGATGTTGCATATCCTTATGCAAGAAGATTCAACACTTTGTATCATAATGGAGAAAAGATGATAAGAGAAAAGAAGCCAAATCAAATTCCAAAAGCACATTTATCACCTAGCATATGATCACATGCCTAAAAAATTGAAATTTCCTTTCTTTTGATGACTTATTAACAAGGGTAGCATTCAACAGTGACAATAGGGAGGTTTTTATATTTTTTCCAGAAGAACATATCCAACCTAACTTTCTTCAGATATTTACTATCATTAGATTTTATGGATAAATTTCACAGTATAAGTAGATTAGATTCCCTAGTTAGGGATCCACTTTTAAGAAGTTTCCTTCTTAGGTAATGTAGGCTTTAGATGTCAGACCGGTAAAGTTGACTTAGGGTAATTCTCAAATGGACATTTTCTTGTAGTAATTGTCTTGTCTGTTAATCTGGAGTTTGTATCTCATAAATGTCAACAATGACCTTTGCTTGTAGAGTTCATTTTTTAGATGACAAAAGTGAATTTTTCAATCAGACAAGTATATATGAGACATTTCTCAACCAGAACCCACTGCCAACAAGCTTGTTCAGTACTCCGGTGGGGTAGTTGTGATAATTGGTGAGAGACATCCCTTCCCCAGGCAAAATGCCCCATTGCCAACATGCATGTTCAGTACCCTGATGGATTTTCCTAGTCATACCACAGACCGATACCGACTGCCAGTAGACCTGTTCAGTATCCCATCAGGTTAGTCTCTGAAACTCTTTTTCCATCAGAGGATTCTTGTCCATAGTCACCTATTTCGATTTTTATTAAAGAGTGCTTTTGCATGGTGACAGGGGAGGCTCGTCTGAAAACCTTTTTACAGGCTACGATGGTATTGGGTTGGAAGGTATATTCTCTTATTTGGATGTCTTTAAAGATTTCTCTGAAGGAAAAATAAACTTATGTATTGCACATTGGATCCAAATGTATAATTTTGTCTGAGTTTGTCCATAAGAGAATGACCTTAAGTTACCTTAGGGTACTGATACATCCTCTTCCATAAAAAAATTCCTAGTGTGCCCATGACAGAGAGTGTTCATATACTCATATGTTACTATTTAGAAAATATAATCCAATGAATACTATTGAAGTCTAGTTAGGGTGAAATAGTTACTTGTAGGCTAATATAGTTTTTATCCCTTTAATCATGCTGAAATACTAGATAAAGGCAACCTCTATACTTTGAAGAAGATTAAGCATGGTTCTTTTAACAATCTTAGGTAAAGATTATGTCTTCTTTGTCAACCAAAAGAAATTAAAATACTTCCTTTTAGCTAGCAACAGAACCAAAATAAATTAAAAACTCTTCCTTTTAGCTAGTAACAGAACCAAAAGAAATTAAAGATACTTCCCTTTAATCAACAACAGAACCAAAGGAAATTATTGCTTCATAAGGGCTGCCATTTGATGTTGCATTCGACTTCTTGGTTCCAGCTTAAGTGGTTGCTACATGGCTTCATACTTCATATTAATTGACATAAGATTTTGAAATATGCATAGCATTCCTTGTCAATTAGGTGATGTGTCCTGATAGTACCGTATAAGGACAGACTTCTAGTACCGGACCAACACAGGACTACTGGTACCGGAACGGAACATCATTTCTGGTACCAGAGCAGAACAAAGTATTGTTGATGCCTACAAACTAATGTTTAGCAAGTTCTTGAAGGATCAAATAAATTATATAAATCTACTTACAAAGATAAAATGCGAAAGTAAAAAAAAAAGGAGGTAAGAATCCCTTGTTACCTTCATCTTATTAACAAAACACAATCCACACCTATGTACAAAAGTTTAAAAATAAACCAATCAATCAATGTGGATCAATAGGAAGGTCTCCTTCCTTACTGATCACCTGCATATTTGAATTATGTAATATACGAGTAAAAAATTCCTCTTTTGATAGGGGTTTGTTATAAATTCTCAACCAGTGACCATTCACAAGTAGTGGTGTTTGTTGTTTGTCAATTGTATTTATCATGATTGAACCATTATTATAGACAATATCAATTTCGTAAGGTCCCATCCAACGAGTAGTTAAATTACCTTTGAAGTTCTTGAATCTGTTGTCATACAACAGTGCCCAATCTGCTTGTTGAATTTTTTTCTTTTTGAGATACTTGTCATGCCATTTTGTTCTCTGCTCTTGAATGAGGGTGGTTCTTTGAAGTGATTCCTGCCTGATTTCGTCCAACTCATAAAGCTGCAAGAGTCTTTGTTGTTGGGCTTCATCCAAGTTCATGCCAACTTGTGTTGCAATCCTAAAGGTTTTGATCTGGAATTCTATGGGGAGAAGTACCTTCTTCCCATACACCAACTCGTAGGGTGTATGTCCTGTTGTATTCCTCCAGGTGATTTTATAAGCCCATAAGGCTTCTAGTAATCTGTCAGCCCAGTCCTTGTGGTGTAGCCATACTGTTTTGGTAAGAATGGAATCAATAACTTTGTTGGTAGATTCTACTTGTCCATTTTCCTGTGGATGGTAGGGTGTAGATTTCCTGTGTTTAATTTGGTACTATTCTGTAATATCTTTGACTAGATTAGAGGTAAATTGAGTTCCCTAATCAGTCACAATTTCTCGAGGTACACCAAATCTAGTAAAGATGTCATTAAAAATGAAATCTACCACTGATTGTTCACTTGCAGTTGGTAAATCTTTTGCTTCAACCCACTTAGTCACATAGTCAGTACATACAAGTATGTACTTTTTCTTTTTAGATGTAGGGTTAATGGGCCTACAAAATCTAATGCCCATTTCTCGAAAGGATCAATGACTACTTGGGCTTGAAGTGGCATTTGGTCTCATGCAATAGGCTTACCCATTTGTTGGCATTCATCACAATTGGATACATAGGTTTTAGCATCTTTGAAAATATGAGGCCAATAATAACCAG
>SNQJ01S0025495.1:1916-63785 GCA_010110895.2 Picea sitchensis
GAGATGAACTTCCTACATTGCTTAGCAGAGATCAAGGAAATAACACTAGGTGGGACTGCCTCAGGTATCCTGTACAATTTCCTGTTCAAAGTAATAATAACACTATGAGGCCTATACTCATACACAACATGATGTTTCCATAAATAAGGTTGGCCCAAAATAACATCAAAAACTTAGAGAGGAGAAACATCACACAATACCTCGTCTTTGAAGGGCTTGATGTCGTATGATAGTCGACATTGTTGGCTGACGCATAGATCACTTCCTTGGAGGAGCCATCCAATGGTGTAGGGTTGTGGTTGAGGAGTTATGGGCAAGGCCAACCACTTGATGACCTCTACAGAGATGAGGTTCTTCTGGCTACCGCTATCAACAATGAATTGCAATGGGGTGCCTTTTACCCACATTTGCGAATGGAAGAGGCACTCTCCTTCTCCTGGCTTGTCTGGTTCACTAGGCTGGAGCTTGGTGGTAGCAATGGTGGCACTGGGTTTCGCATTAATGATCCGTCTTCCCCTTTTTGGTTATGTATCAGAGTCATAATCCACATCTGATTCAGAGGCTTTCACATCGGACACCAGTGACTTCTTTGAGTGACAATCAACAGTGTTATGCCTAGGGATCTTATGGAAGTCACACCACTTCTTAGTATCTTTCTTTGTCTTTCCAATGTCCTTATTTGCTTGCGGCTTGGACTGGTTATCCTAATACTATCCATATTTTCTTTGTGCTTTGTTTTGTGGGTTGGGGCCACCCTTTCCTGGCTTTTGTTGTGTGGGGTTCCCATGCCCAAATTGTTGTGTCTTTTGTTTGAGCTTCTGCTCAATTTTGACGGCATATCGGTAGGCCATGCCCAAGGATGAGATGTCTAGAAATTCCATTTCGGTATGGATGTATCTATGTAGAGAACCATGATACTTGAGCACCAGATGTCGCTCCGAATCTTTGATACCCAGCTTGGTGCTCAAGGTATGGAAGATATTTGTGAAATTTGGCACTGCTTGGTCTCTTTCTTGTCGTAGTGTGGTCCATTTGGTATATAAGTCTTCATAACTTCTAACAGGGTAGTATTGTTCCTTAATATCATCCCTGAAGGAATCCTAGGTGGCTATGACTGTAAATAATGAGGGTTCCTCTATTTCCTTTTGCTCACAGAACGTTTCCCACCAATCTTTGACATGGGAGACAACTTTGAGGAGCGCAAAAGTAATCTTTTCTCTATTTGAGAAGTTATGGATAGAAAAATACCCTTCTAACAGATTCAACCACTTGTCTACAACATCTATGTCTATTTGACCTTCAAATATAGGAATATCGTAGTTTATTTGTACCTTGAAGGGGGTGGCACCTCTTCTCGAAGAAGATGTGTCGCTTGTTGGTAGCCGCCGGAGGACTTGTGTGAAACTATCCATCATCTCATTCCTCTGTTGCATGAGGGCTTCCTCAATCAACATTTTGAAGGGATCTCCTGTCCCATCATCTTTCTTTTCTTCTTCCATGAGAGGTCGCTTGGGCGTGCGAGATATTTTGTCCTCAAGAGAAACAATCTCAAGACCCAACTCTTTGTACTCTGACATCGTTGGGGACATGCATTAAGACAACAAGGAGACGACCGCTCTGATACCACTGATCTGGATTTTATGAGCATAATGAAATGAATACAGATTCTTAACACAAAATAACATAGATACAATAAAACTAGTTTTGTATTCAATAATGAAATAAGCTGAAACTGTAAAATGCAGCAAAAACAAGCTTGCTGGAATGGTGGCGGCTTATCTCTAAGAAGAGATGTGACAGCTGCGCTCATTCGCAAGAATATGATTACAATGAGGCTTTGAAGGCATTTTACAATAAAAAGGAATGAAAAAAACCCTATACATCCAAAAACCTAACCCTAGGAGATGAAGCACCAAAAGTCATGTGGGCCCCATTTGGGTAAGTTAGTACATTAACTTCTCGGGGTTGTAACTTTTGCATACAATATTTGTTTTAGGAGTATGATAGCCCGTTGGAAAGGTATCATCGAGGAGATTCATTTTGGGGCCTCAATTATGCCTTCGACTATAATTGAGTTCAAACTATCCTAAAAGAACTTCATTTAGGCCCTCAAAATGGCCCCGAAATTGAAAACTGCTAAAAATAGTAAATTGCCAAAATTGCCAGAAAACTATTTTGAGCCAGTTGGAAAAGGTGGGTGGCCATCGATATCCATATGGATCAGATTTTGACCATGTTTCACCTTAGTGAGTGTCATATATTTCCTAGTAAGTGGCCAACCTTTGGGGAAGGTTTGCAACTAGGGGTCCCTTGAGGGGTTATTGTACCATTCCTGACCATACATACCACTTTTTACTCATTACATTCTCATCATACTGATCTCTTCTAGGCCCTTTGAATTTAGTGACCCAAGAAGGGCATGTACCTCATTTCATGGGAAGAAGGGGAAGTAGGCCCAGAGGGATTGTTGTTGGCTAAAAAGATAAAATCCTAGATATATACCTTCCATATGCTTCGCCCAGGGATCCCCGAGAAAGAAATGAAAAGATTCTCTATAATAAATGGGGGACCCATAAGAAATAAATGATAGTGAATGCTTAAGGGGTTAGTTGGAGGATGGGAGGTCTCATCACGAGCCAACCTATCATGATCATGGGTATTCAGCAGTATGACATTACCATCATCTGGTCACCAAGACAGGGTAGTGGCTCTTAGTTACACAACTGAGAGAAAGGGGGTCTCATCATGAGCCAACCTTTTCATTTACGTGAGGTATTTTTAAATGACATTGTCGTTATTTGAACACCAAGCCAGGACAATGGCCTTCAAATCGTTCCTTAAAACATGAAAGAAATAATGAATGGAAAGAAGATGGGCTTGGAAAAAGTGCATCGCAAATGGAGGTGTCGCACACCCTCTAAAAATGCACCCATAAATGAGATAATACGAGCCCTTGTATGTCATGAAACTCATTGACCTATGAAGTCTAAACCCCTTCTGCCTCATCATCTTCTACATAACCTTGAAAGGCCATCCTTGGGAGCATACCCTACTTGAGGGTTTTGGTCTACCCAATAAGACTCCTATGAAACCCCTCCCATACTTAAACTTGGTTAATTCTATAGGGTTTTTGAGCATTTGTTTATTTTGATGAGGTAGTTTTGATGCACATGTTTAAGTTCCTTGCTTATTATATTTGGTTTACAGTTGTCATGATATCTTTAAATTGAGATCTTTGGAGGGCATACCCTTTTGTTTTGTAGGACCTTGCTTGGTGGCCAGTTTTGGGAGAACAAGCCTAGCTTGGGCTTCCATTGGGCAGGAATCCAATAGTATGGATGCCTAGAGCTTGTTATCACACAAATTGTAGGTTGGGAAAAACCCAACCCAACCACCAAATGGCGACAACTAGGAGGGAACCTACCCACTGTCACCTTAGGCAGGTGTCCCGGTCACTTTAGAGGTGAGGTAGTCACCTCAAGGGGGGAATATCGGTGACCCTAGGGAGAATGAGATGGAGAAGGGAGAATATGAAGAGGATGTCCCTAGAGGTAAATTCTATATGGTAATAAGGTCTTGGGAAGGTTTAAGGGTTGCCAAATGTATTGAGTAACCTGCAAATGGTGAAGTACCTTCCCGAGACACAAGAAAAACAAGCATATATTGCAATATAACCAATTGGACAAGCAAGTTCAGCTTGTTGTCCCTAATAGAATTTGTTAGTAAGAATATATATCAGAAATAATATGGCATCATAAGATACAAGATAAATGCTATAAATCAAGTGAACGATACAAGAGAAAGACTAGCTAAATACTAGCAAAACTCAAGATAAAAGACCAAGATGCTAGCATGAAAAGACGAGGCTGCTGTAAACATTTTCTGCAGAAAATTATATCAGCCTTATGGCTGTAACAATAAATGTATTACAAAAAGAAAATCAACCACTAAAACTCCTCCAAAGTTTTCCAGAAAGTGCACTAGATCAAGTAAGACAAGTGTGCAAACTTTGGGCAATTTCTAATGGTTGATTAGAGTGTTATTCAAGCAATTAGATTAGGTTTTATGCAATTGTATTGGCTGAATATGAAAATTTGTAACAACAGCAAGAAATATCCCTTTGATGGGGATGCCCTAGTGGTCGCAAGGTGCTCTAAGCTCAAGGAACACAATCCAAGTTGCAAAACGTTAATATGACAAGAAATTACGTTTCCCAATGCAATGTTTTGTTTCTCCAATGCAATATTAGTGCCTTTAATTGTGTGTTAATGTGGTCAAAAAGAAAGATCTAGGATTACTAAATCCTTGGGGGTGTAAATCCTCTTACTTCCCAAGGTAATTAACCTAGATAGGGTTTGAAAATGAGGGGTGTAAATTCTCATACTTCCTTAACAAAACCCTTGCAGATAACTTTAAAAGATTGATAATTATGGTGGAAACTAGGATAGGGGTGTGTATCCTTATAATCCCTATATAGCCTTGGCCAAAACAACCTTAACTTGAATTACCAATGATAATAACAAAGTAAAGAACCATACCAATCCAAGATAAACCTTTAACATGCCAAAGTAAGCCTCCACAATAGAAAAATAATGACCTTAAAAGGCTAGCACATCATCATCATCAACTCCACAACCAAAGAGAAACCATATCATAGCACAAGAGAGAAAAAATCCCTGAGGGTAAAACACAATACTAGGGGTCAACAACCCTAATCTTGCCCCTTTTACAAAGTAATATTAAACAATTCACTTTAATTTCACTTTTGCACAAATAAAACCCTAGTTTATAAAGAAGCCACCCCTTTAGGGGACGTTTTGGCACTAGGAGAAGGTCGTTGATGATCGAGGAGTGTAGAAAGGCTTCCCAAAGCCACACGTCAAGCATCCAAGTCTCTTCCAAGGAAAATTTTAGGGGCTAAATTTCGCACATGGGCTAATTTTCCATGCTTTTTCCTAAAAAAAGATTCGCCATTCTAAAAATTATTCGCCCAAATTCTACAGGAAAAAATTATTTTACCGTAAAAATTGCCAAAATTTTATAAAAACTATATAAATCCTTAGAAATTTGAATATTTTAACAAAAATATCGCCAAACATTTATAGTTGACATATAAAGGACTAGTAATATTCGCCAAGGTTTCTACATTTCAAAATATATTTCCATCCTTAAAATTATCCTTGGTCTCTTCCTTCATGGTCAAAGCCTCAAACCCCTCAAAATGTCCTTGTGCCCATGCATATCAAGCTCACCACCAAAGCCTAACCCCCTAGGTGACATCATGCCTCTAAATGTGACGTTTTTCCTCTCCTAGGCAGAACATTTGCCATTTGGGGGATAGGTTATATTGTCCAAGTCATCTTATAGGCCTCTGAGGTGTAATCTCTCTCATCCAACATGCGGGCCCTTGGCATCCACCTATGGGATTCAAGCCCCATGGAAGCCCAAGCTACGCTTTTTCCTTCAAAAGTGTCCACCAACTAGGTCCTTCAAATATAAATAAGTGCACCCTCCAAGGATCTCAAGTCATAGCATCATGGTAACTAAATCAAATCAATAAATGAGCCACCTAATCATGTGCATCAAAGATTACCACGTCAAACAATTAAGTGCTCAAAGACATTATACAACTTGTCAATCTTGAATATGGGAGGGTTGACGAGGTGTCATATTGGGTAGATCTTGCCCTAGGTCAAGGAGTGTTTCTAAGAGATACCTTTCTAAGCCATGTAAAGTGGGTGAAGTGATTAAGGGTCAAGACTCAATGACATGGGGTTCATGACATACAAGGGGTTGTAGTGTCTCATTCATGGGTGCATTTATAGAGGGTGCATGGTACCTTCATTTGCAATGCACTTTTTCCAAGCCCATTATTTGCCATTCTTTGTTTCTTTCATAAATTTAAGGACAAGTTGAATGCCACTACCCTGGCGTGGTGTCCAGATAATGACAGTGTCACCCACAAATACCTAGTGGAAATGAGAAGGTTGGCTCATGATGAGACCCCCTTTCTCTCAGCCATGCAACTGAGAGCCATTACCCTAGCTTGGTGACCAGATGATGGTAATTTCATACCACTAGATATCCATGAACATGATATACCAACTTGTAATGAGACCTCTTATGCTCCAACTAACCTTTTTAAGCATTCATAATTATATTTCTTGTGGGTCCCCCTTTTCTCAAAGATAAGTGTTTCATTTCTTTTTTGGGCGATCCCTGGGTGAAGCATATAGAAGGTTTATACATGGGCCTTTATCTTTTATCCAACAACAATCCCTATGGGTCTTCATCCCCTTCTTCCCATAGAATGAGGGATAACCCCTTCTTGGGTCAATACACCCTAAAATACTAAGAGATAAGGAAATGGGGGGAAATTATTATGGAAAGTGGTAAGTATGGTCGAGAATGGTATGATGGATATTCAAGGGAGTTCCCAGTAGAAAACCCATCCCTAAGGAAGACCACTTACTAGGTCACAATGTCGACCACCAAGGTGAAGCAAGGAAAAAGGAATAATGCCCAAGCATATATCATGAAATATAAAGCAGTCTAAGATATGACATACTCAAATGCCTCAAATATTGAAATGATACTCACCACAATACCTGACTTGCACCTCATGGAGCAAGTCCCATTGCCTCTCAGAAGCCAACTGATGTGGTGGATGCCATCTGAAAATCTACAACCTCTATGGTGGTGAGAAGGGTCTCCATCTGTGCAAAAGGATACTTCTAGTTATGCAGTCTCTCGGCACTCCATATCTGCAACCTGAGGGCCTCAAGACATAATCTCCTTAGTTATCCACAAAATGGGGATAACATCTGGCTCCTACTTGGGGACATGTTCTCGCCATAGAGTTCATGTGAACCACAACATCTCCTGGTAAACATGTGCCTACCAAAACTCAGAAAAAGGGATCAGAGCATCTAGGGTGGTGCTATCACCCTTTATCCATATATATATATATATATATATAATAAAAAATGAAAACTAATCTAGAAAATAATTTTTTTGTCAGTTTTTTCAAAAAATTCTAAACTAAGCATGAAATCAATATGCAAGTAGAGAAAAATGAAAATGAAATGCATCTAAACTAATATGAGCAATCAAGATTCAATTGCAGGGGAAATTAAAGTGATCTACCTACTTACCTAGGGCATGGGCCCTGAAGAAGTCATGTGCCACCTTGGAAATAAATTTTGAGGAGAGATCCATTTACTAGTAGTGGCATCCTCTTCCCTTATGTCATGGATAAGTAGAAAGAGTTTGGCCCAAAAACTTCCTCTATTTTGTAGGGGCCTAGCCAAAGACTGTCGAACTTTTGATGCATCCTAGGTTTTTCTCTTCTTTTGTCCCACAATAAGACTTGATCCCCTTCCTTGAATTTTGTTTTTCTTGCCTTCCGATCAAAATTCCGTTTCACTTTCTTTTGATTCTTTTCCATTTGATCGAAGACCATCCTTCAAATTTCATCCAATTCCATGAGCTGATCGATTTTCCCTTGCAATGTTTCTTTATCTATACTGAATAGTTGGGCTATTTGTAATGCTGGAATTTGGAGATTTATAGGCAAGCGAGCTTCTAACTCATACACCAACTCAAAAGGAGTCTTCCTAGTGGAATTCTTAGTAGTCGTGCATTCGACCCACATGGCATACTTAATTTTTTTGTCCCAACTCTTCTTGTTTTCTCCAACAATATTTTTCACAATGTTCATAATTTTTTTGTTGCTGGATTCTGCCAACCCATTCCCTTGAGGATAATAATTTGAAGAATGTGACAAAACAATTCCATACTTGAAGCAAAACTCATTGAGAGCCATTGGGATAAAGGCTTTGGCATTGTTGGTGGTTATCTTAGCAGGGACACCAAATATAGTAATAATCTTTTCCTTAAGGAATTTCATCACGACTTCTTATGTTTCTTTCTTTGTTGGGATAACTTCCACCCATCTTTTGAAGTAATCAGTGGCGTTCAAAATCCATCAGTATCCGTTACTAGAGTTGTCTTTGAATTCACCAATGAAATCTAGTCCCCATTGTTGAAAGGGTGCTTCCACAATGACTGACTTAAGGGGAAGGGCGGGAAGGCATTACTTGTCGGTAAAAAAATGACACGGTTGAAAAGATATAATATATCAATGTTTGTTGGAGAAAATAGTAGGCCAATAGTATCATGTTATTACAATCTTATGGGCAATGGTGCATGTTGAAAAATTCCCTCCACAATGTCCTGCATGAAGATTGGTACTTAACCTATCAACTTCTTCTTTGTTAACACATCTGAGGATCACCCCATATGGGTTCCTCCATTCGAGACCATCCTCCATTAGGTAATACTTCATAGCTTTGGGTATTAGGGCTCTTCTTTTATGTTCCACTAAATGATGAGGGCATGTGAGTTTTTTTAAGTAATAAGTGATATCTAAATACCATTCATTTTTTTCAATCTCACTTACGACAATGCTGATTTTTTCCTTCTCTCCTACCTCAATGGCCTCTTGATTACTTTCTGTCATCATTTTTTTCCATCCCTTGCCCTTTAATTATATTGGTTGGTTTGATCTCCAAATTGTATTAATGTAATTTTGACACCCATTTTCCTCTTGATCCAAGGCAATATTGCTGTGACAAAACGTCCTTCACAATGGGGTAGGGGACAAAGGCTATGATCTTGTTGTATCCCAAATAAGTTTGAAAGTGTTTGAGATACTTAACTAGAGTGTAGGATTTTTTTCCCATAATGGTGAAATTCAATTCTGAATCTCTAATATTTTTTCTAATGAAAGCGATCAGTTATTCGTCCCCTTGATCATTCTTTTGTAACAATACCCCTGCAATGGTATCCTTTAAAGAAAACGAAAAAATGATGAATCCTTTGGAAAAATTTGGGCTAACCAGGATTGGTGAAACAATTATTTCCTCTTTGATGCATTGAAAGGATATCTCACCTTCACTTTCCCATTCAAAACGGGCATCCTTCTTTAGTAAATTGTTAAGGGGTTTAACAATTTCAACAAAGTTTGGAATAAATCTCCTGATAAAGTTAATCTCACCAAAGAAGGATTGTAGGGATTTCTTGTCTTTAGGGAGAGGGATTTTCTTGATGGATTCAACCTTGGCATGATCTATCATGATTCCATCTTTAGGAATAATATGGCCCAGTAACTTACCCTTGTCAACACCAAAAATTGATTTCTTAGGGTTGAGAGAAATTCCATACTCCCTACATCTGTAATATAGATATTAAGTGTAGGATATATTGTTCCCTCTTTTTAGAGACGGCGGTCAGATCATCTTGATATATCTCTATAATTTTTTCGATTAGATCTTTGAAATCATAGTCCATGGCACGTTGAAAAGTAGGCCTTGCATTGGTGAGTCCAAAAGGAATTATTAAATACTTGTAAGTTCCCCAAGGGGTGGTAAAAGCAATTTTTAGTTGATAATCCTTCTTTACTAAAACTTGATTATATCCTGAGAAATCGTCAAGCATGGACATCATCTATGCACCTATGACCCTTTAAAAAAAGTATTCCATGTTTGGTAAATGATAATTGTCCTTAAGCGAAGCCTTATTTAAATTTATGAATTCTACACATATTCCGATTTCTCTAGTATTCTTATTTACAATAACTGGATTAGATACCTGTTACACATCAAAATTCCTCACTTTGATAGTGTCACATTTTCATTGTCGCAAGTGTCGCAAACATCACACTTTTATTTTCGCAAGTGTCGTGAGTGTTGCATTCACTTTTCCTAAGTGTTTCATCTCAAATGACACCATGAAAACACTTGCTACAACCCATAAAAAATGTTAGAAGAAGAATCCCCATCATCTGACAGTCGAAATAAGTATTTTTACTATGTATTTAATCATCTTGGTGAATTTTTGGAAGATCATAGCTCCCCTGCTCATACATAGGGAGCGCTAGTGCTCCTTGTCCATCTTAAGGGGAGCGCTGCAACACTCTGTTCCATTTTAAGGGAGAACTGAGTTGGTTTAGGGAATATTGGAGGAAATCCCACTTTACTCTAAAGACAACTATGGATGGATTGGGTAATTTTGGCTCAAATATAACTCCAAGGATGCATCTCAGGAAGATATCACAACTGTTGGAGCCATATCCTCAACTAATTCCAAATATACCCAAGGTAGTTGAGCCTCTCAAAGCCTATAAATGAAGGCATTCCCATGGTGAGAAAAAAGGATAAATCAACAAAGCATTGTTATTTTGATTGTGGATCTTTCGAGCAAGGGTTGGACGAGGAGGACTTGGAGAGGATGTTGCAACATCATCTAAATATTGTAAGTTTCCTTTTGAATTTCTCATTAATATACTTGGCCTATTTCCTCCAAGTATGTGTTTACATGTGCTTGTCTATGATTTTATTAATCTTCATAGATCGATTGATTTTTTCTAATCCATTAGAGTAGGAAATAGTCATTTGTTTCTTGCTTTTCATTGCAGGTATCGTTTGGAGTTCGCATATTGGAGCAGCTTGGATAAACGTTGTAAACGAGGTACATCATACTTCCCTCCTTCTCTCTTTTTTGATGGATAAAATGAATCTCTAGGAATGGTAGTGTCCAAATGTAATTTTTTGTCTTGGTAGAGGGGTCTGTAATCCAAAGGAAATTTCACCTATCCACAGGGGGATATTTCTGAAGCAGAAATTGGTGACTCCACTAGGGAGGAACTTTCAGTTGTTCTTCCCTTGGTTCATCTGATACTTTTTCCTATCCTTAGATCCTACTTGCTAATTTGTTCTGGAGTTTTCATTTCCTTTGTCTTTGCTAGTTGTCTCACAGAGACTCTTATTGAAATTTCTTGAGTTACTGAGCTTTTTGAGATTTTCTCAAACTATCCTCAGAACTAGAATTCCCCTGTAGTTCAAGCCAGAGCGTCATTCCTTGAACAACGCTCCCCCCGAGCATTCTAGGGAGCGATGTAGCACTCTGGTGTCTTGGTTACCAGAGCGTTGATCTCCTCTTTTTGGAAAAATTTCAAGGTTTCCTACTTGTTGGGTCTAGTCTTTGAATCTTCTACTCTAACTCATAACTTCTTTTATCTGATCTTGGCTCCTGTTTGACTAGAAACTTGTTGTCCTTCATTATTTTAGTCTTTATTGAGTTTGTGTTGTCTTTCTTGATTGGAAAATTGACCTTTTCCTCTCAAATTTGGTTTCTTTTTTCCACTCTTCTCGATTATCTGATTGATTGGAGGAATTCACAAGAAATATTATTGATCACATGTCTATTGATTTCTTTGTCTTTGATATCTTACTCAATTATTGAAGATTATAAAGGATGACTTTTTGATTTCTTAGTGTTTTTTAATCTTTCTTTGAACACTTTCATATTTGTTCTTCTTTCAGTCTCTTGTTTATTATTGAGAGTATCTTTGTTTGTATGCTCTTTTGCTTCTTACTCTTTTCGATCATCATAGTGAACTTTTTCATTATTAGTGAAAGAACGAAGAATTAGAAAAATGTCATAGTTTGCATCCACAATCAAACAAAGAATTATTTATGTTCATTGGTTTTGGATATTAAAAAGGTTTTTTGTGATAATTTGGCAATTGTGTGAATTCTTGTTTGGGAACCAAATATCGTGAAATTTTGCATTTGTTGAGTGTTTATTAGTGACGAAAAGAAAATAAACTCTTCTCCTTCCTGTAACTAGAAGTTCATTGAAAAGAAAATTTGCATATCATTCTTTTTGCCTTCTTGTGGATTCGAGTCTCAAATATCATCAATTTCACTACCATTCACCTTTGCCTAACAAACAACCATGAAAATAAGCACTAATTAAAATTGAACTAGAAACTTTTGTTTTTTAAGATCTTTACACCAAAAACAAACTAGAACTAGAGATTTGGAATAGGCTGTGAGAATAACTCTCCAAAGAATTCAAGAGAAACTTAGAATCTTGTGATAGGGAGAGAAAATCCAACCTTCGTATAAGCATAGCTGGGACCCCCCTCTCACACAGGGGTTAAACATGAGGTCATGTGTGAGAGTGAAACACAAATTATCCCTTTGAGGCTTAACCAATCGTAGAAGAATGATTGTATATTGGGGGTTCTTCTTGAGAATAAAATGTTTTCATTTTGTCTCGGAGCTTCATGAATTCTGAATCCGCTCGGGGTCCTCTGGAGTTTACCGATCCATTCATCCTCAATTCTCTTGAAGAATTTCGGACTTGATATACTGCCCATACGTTCGGACCTGAATGTTGACTGTACCTACCCAGAGGATGACTATGAGTTGGTATCCTTAGTGGCCATAATATTTAGGGTCCTTACATGAGGTGATGGTGAAGGGAAATATTTGTTGTACCTGGATCAGATGTTGGTCAAACTCACTCAAGCTCCTTGGAGGGTATCCCATGAGTAAAACCATGAGGGAACTTGCACCAAGGTGTAAGTATGTTAAGTAGTCCACCAATGTAATTGATCCACCCGTTCAATCCTATCCCCTTCTCACTTTGTTCATGCGATGTTGGATTTCATCACCAACTAGTGCATTCATTGAGAGAAGTTATTGTTTTTCTTATTGGGTTTCTATATTTTTTAGAGAATGTTGTTTGTTTACCTTAGCCGTATTTAAAATTGGTACCATGGATGATAAAGGTCTTCATAGATCACACAGGATGCAAGCATTTCCTTTGGAAGTCTGCGAACCCATACCTCTTAACTCACTTGAAGACACTTACTGTGAAGAGGTTGAAAACTATTTAGACATTGGGAGTGTCACTACTCCTTTGATCGAAAATCCTGAGGGATATTTAGTAGTAGTTCAGGAAGGTCCTACCCCTCCTGCAAACCCAACTTTGAAAAACCCTCACGATCCACTCCTTATTTGCGTATACTCCTCAGGAACCATGGAGTTGAATATTATCCTAGTCTACCGTCAAGGCCATATGATCAACATGACATGGAACCTGAACAACCAAATTTCAATGGAGAATATACTACCCTTGTCCGCTCTACTGAAATGGAAAATCCGCAACAAACTCTTGTTTGTCCTATATGGAGAACTCCATCGGGTCGAGATATTTATGAAAAATTTAATTTTAAACGACCACTCTTTAACCCTCCACATACATCTGCCACCACTGGTGCGGATGCATGACCATCTAGTCATCTTGCTAATCATCCCGTTGGACAAACAATCAATACTGCTACCACTTCAAGATAAGTAATGAGTGACATGGTATTTGTAGTACCTAGTCATTTTAAAAGTACAATGACGGTTATAAGTACCATCCATCTTCAAGAAACAACCTCATACATGCCAAAAAATCTCATTGGGACACCTTCACATCAAAGAATGAAAAATCCCGCAACACAACAAAACCTGATTGTAGGAAAAATCCATATTAGGGGGAAATCCTTTGTTAGAGGACAAATCTTGATTGGGGGAAAACCATTTTTCAATGGAAAAATCCCAAGTAGAGGGAAATCCTTGTTCAGTGGAAAAATCCTGACTAGGGGGAAACCTTCCTTCAGTGGAGAAATATCGACTGGAGGGAAACCCCATTTCACCGAAAAAATCCCAGTTGTTAACCAACCTATGGTAGGGGGACAATTTAAAACTTCTTTTACCGAAAAMTTGCAACATTCCTGGCGAACACCCCCAAGAGGACCTTTTAATCAACCACATCATGGAGGATCTTTAAATCCCAACCCGTAAGGAGAATCAATAAATCCCAATCCTTCTGGACTRTGTTTTGGACAACCCTTCCCAGGTGTCCTGAATCCCACTTGGGGTCCTCAAGGCCAATCATCCTTTCTTCCCTAGGGTCAAATCACTTACCCTCCTTAGGGTCAACCATGTTACCCTAATCGAGAGAAACCTGGTTACCTACCTCAAGGTCAAGCTAGCTATCCTCCCCTAGGTTACACTGGTTACCCTCCCTAGGGCCAAATGGGTTTTCTTTCTCCTTTTATGCAAATTTCTCAACAAATGAATCCCACTTTTGCTGGTCAAATTCCACAACAACAACATATGGGAGGACTTGTTGGATACAACTATCCACCACAACCATTTTACGGTCCTATTGGTGCTCCTATGCTGCACCAATATAATTCTCAAGGAAATTGACAATTACCATTCTTAGCTACTTTAGATCTATCAGATCTATTGATATTAACAAATGATCCCATATTACACTCCCCTTTTTGGCTAGTCATTCCATCCAAATTACCTTTTGATATTCCAAAATTTGACATTAAACCTAGAGAAGACCCTAATAACCATGTCATGATGTTTCATATGTGGTGTTCATCAAACTCACTGATGGATGACTCTATCCATTTACGTATTTTCCAATGTACACTTACATGTTCAACAACTAAATGGTACAATGAGTTACAACGCGAAACTTTTCAAGATTTTAATTCACTTTCCATGGCTTTCCTCACCCACTTCCAATTTCCCATCAGATACAAAATTGACACAAGAATATTGACCTCCCTTCGTCATACTAACTCTGTACATATTTTTTTATCATATTCATGAATGGAGGCGATGACGACAGTTGATCAAAGAAACCATTCTCGACCAGTTGTTAGATGAATGGTTCACAAAATATCTATTACCTCCTATTTCTCACGATGTAGCCATGGGTGGTGTAGTCACATAAGAGGAAGACATTGCTCGTGCCCAGTATTTGGATCTGGTTTATTCCCAATTCGGTACTTTGTATGAATTTATCCCAAATGCTCCCCGCACATGAACTGATCCATCAAAACCATCCTCCACCGCTCATTCAAATGGTGTTATTGATTCCATCAAAACCTAGTCTGGTTCACAATCAACTAGCACAACCAATAATTCAATAATTGTCTCGACTACAGTGCATAATCCACTCTCATCAAACTCCACCCCTACTCAAGTATCCAAAGTGAATGGAGTCCAATCTACTTCACCACCACAATCAGGGGGGAATAATAATAAGAAGAATAAACCCAAGAAACATAATAATCAAACTGAAAATACAAAAACACAAATACAACCACCTGCTACTAAAAAGAAACCACAATGCAAACTGAAATTTTCATGTCTCATATGTGTTGAATATCATTACACACGAGACTGTCCCCATCGAGAAGACGTTGCTAAATTATTTAAAGGAAATTCTCAACCCGTTATCTTGACGCATCCTTTTCCACAACAATAGTCACTAGTTGCACAAAACTGCACCTCCGCAAGGAGGCAACCGAGGTCATCCTACAAATGAGGATGCTTCATCAAGTGCACACATTTATATGTTTAATGATGTAGATTTGACCACTCACACTATGACATATGACACACCACTAGACAAACTCGGTAAGAAAAGCGTAACTAATGGAACGATGAATAATCCACCTTCCACTTCAGTTACCCCTCCATCTGGAGCTCTCGAGATTGAAAAACCAAATTTTGAATCTATCTTACGTCCACCCAATAACACAATCAGAAAGTTGAATTTTAACCCTAACTCTCGTGCTGCCAAAAACTACAACATTGTTGAATATTTGGCCCAAGCACCTTGTGCCATGTCGACTCTCGAAGTTATACAACATTTCCCTAGCCAACATAGAACTCTCTTGGAAGCCATCAGAGCTATAGATCTCGAGTGTTCAAATAATATCACGTTTAATCTGGATAATTTTTAATCATGACTCTCTCACCAACTTTCATTCCAAATTGATGTCATTGTCCATAATCAACATATTCATCGCACAATCTTGGATGAGGAAGCATCAACATGTGTCATGTCCTTATCTTGTTGGAAAGGCCTTAAATTCCCTGGTCTTGATCAATATCCCACCATGTTAAAAGAATTTGATGGAAGAGTTTTCTGACCTCATGGATTGTTACAATCCTTAGCCGTTCAACTGGGGGGACAAACTGTTTCTGTCAATGTAGTAGTAGTTGACGCTCCCCTCGATTATAACTTGTTTCTAGGCAGAAGTTGGTTCTATTCTATGACTTTTGTCACTTCATCAGTCTTTGTATGTGTCCAATTTTCTCATCAAGGAAAAATAGTGACCATCGATCAGTTAGATTACTGCTCCCTAGATCCTCATGCTCAAACAACCAACAATATTCCATTCTCGGGGATTCAAAGATTACTTATGAAAGTGTAGGAGTAGGTCTACTGCAATATTCTTCGCTTATGGGCACTTTCCCCACACCTATTCCTCCAACCATAAAATATATCACAACAATTAATATGATTTCGACTATGGTACATGTTGACGCCCAAAAGCGCAACATGGAATCCCTGCCTGCAAATGGGTTGCAATGCCTTATTACTTATATATATATATATAGATATGTGATAAATAGATGGGACCCCCTTATGTAAATAATGATGAAAGACGTTCCTCTAATTTGCACTCATGACTACCTTGCAAAAATGATTCTATAGTTTGAGAATAAACCTAGAAATTTGAGCCGGTTTCCATGTGAAATGGATGAATGATGAGTGTGTTGGCAGTTTGACTTAAAAATAAAAAGAGGAGGAAAGCGTTTGTTTTGATAAGCATATTGTTTCATTCTTGCTACACATATATTTTGGCATATAGTTATGGTGTATTGCACTTATGGTATACTTTTTATATATTGTGGACACTTGATATGTTTTTGGCAACCCTTCATTAGTAAGAAATGTTGGACACACTTTGGTGCTAAGTGTTGAATGAGCATATAATACTTATGAAATCTATGTGGGGCGGGGGGGGGATTCAATTTTGAATTGGAATTGATATGTTTGGTGGCATACATGGTTAACTATGTATTTTATGGAAAAATGTATGGAATATTGGGTGCGCTCGTACTTAGTTGTGGTGGATGGAAATTAATGTGGGAAACAACGTGCAATTATTGCACGTCGTTCTTACCCTACCTCGAGGTCGCCACCTTCACTATACTCACACTATTTTGGCTTCTTTGGTTAGTATTGTCTCTTTTTTTCTCGGAATTTGGAAGAATAGTGGTGCTCATTAGCTTTCTGGAATTCTCCTTACAAGTATGTTGGCTCTTATCTCTCCATTCATGAACTGTAACTTTGCTCTGAATAAAATCATTATGTTGGCTCTTAGATTTTTCTTACAGAGTGTGTTTGCTTTCCGAAGATTACAGTGGATGTATGTGGGCATTATGGCTGTGCAAATTACATTTAAATGGGGTTTCTTCCTGTTGGAATTTAAACGTTTCGAGCTGGGAAATTTGTTTGACATTCCATTATGTTTGAAGTATGTGGTTGTGTAGCGCCCATAATGAATGTTTCTTATTATGTTATGACTGTTGGAAAATAATTATGGCGAATACATTCGTTTTCACTCATTTTTTGTGATTAGATTTCGAAGGGTTTTCTCTGTGAAATAAAAAATAACAATTGTTTTTTTGTGCTTATTGCGTAATGCCATGCCCTTTACCCAGCCATTGGAAGATTTTAGACCATTTGTATTATCATTCCACTATTTAAAAATATATTGGAGACCTGTGTATTTTCCTTGTAGCCACCATGGGAGGTATGTGGAAAGTTCGTTGTGGAAATAAATGGCTATTTTGTTTTGTGAACCCCTTATTAATATTCCTCCCTTATGTTTTCCCAAACCTCGATTTTTTATCCGATATATGGATAGTTAGTAAATTCGAATGCTAGTATTGATATTTGTTATGGTGTTGACCCAACAATGGGAAAGATTGGTTATATCTGTGAGGTCTTGGCTTGTTTGTTATTTATCTATGATGATAATGTCAATTTTAAAGTCATATGATTTCTAAAAAAATGATAACAACCAGCTCCATAATGGGGTTTCGAACCCAGTCTGTTTATGCAACAAGTATTGGGGTTGTGATATAAATTTTGTATAATGAAGGGTCGATGGTTTTATGGTTGTTTTCTCAACCTCTCATGTTGTCTTGAGGCAATCTGGTTATAATTGTTTTCAATTGAATTTGTAAACAATCTCTTATAAAACGTTCTACTAGTTTAAATGGATCTCTATGGAAAATAAAAGAAGGGAAATGAAAATTGTAAAGTCTGACAGTCTTGAAATTTTCCTTGGGTTTTATATCGAATACTATAAAAATTGCCATGTCTTGGATTTGACTTGTTAATAGAGAAAGGTTTTTGGCAAATGATGGCAATGTCGATTTTTCAATAAATATTATTTCATGTAATAGAACAATAATCATCTCATTCCTATTCATTATCTCACTTTTTTCTCATTATATGCCCACCACCTTCCCAAATACATTTAAAGCATCCCCTGTTCCATTATTATGAATTTCATTTCTTTTTTTTAAAGAGAAAGGATTAAAAGGAAAGGGAAAGGGACTAGAGGATGACGACTGTTGGAAGTTTGAATATGGAGACATTGTTTGCCTCTTCATTTGCTTGAACAATATTCATTGGTTCGTTCCAGTCCATGCTACCATTTTTTGCTCATTAATAATCCCCCCATATTACCAATAGCCCTATCACTCCCTATTCAAATGGAAATTGATTATTGAGTTTAAAAGTATGATGGATGGATGGATTGCATGTGCTTCTGTTGTGATTGATAGAGCCAACTTTTTTATTTTATTTAGGTAGAGTATTGATGCATGGATTGTTAATAGTTTTTCATAACATGATTGGAATATTGCTTCAAGATGAGTTTCTTTAGCAGAGATAGCAATGGCATAGGTGAAAATAGAGGCAGAGGAAATAATTGGCAAAGAGGACATAGAAGGCCATGATTTTCGATACATTTTGATGTTGATCCGCAAGAACTAAATCAAATTTTCCAAGATGAGTTTTTTAATCTAGTTGGCCAAGGAATTCTGCAACCTATACCTTAGAGGCCTCCTTTCCAACCACGTCAAAATTTCTTCGGTATCCATCTTCCCCCTCATGTGTCTATGCATCCATAACCACCTACCAATGATGGTTGGCAAGAAATTGTTCATCTTGTATCTCATCACCATGGTTGTCCTACTGTGTCACCCCCTCCTCCATTGCCAATCAACCCAAATTCCCAATTTGATCATGCTTCCTCGCCAATACAATCCTCTCATGCAAGAAAAAGGATAAAACATGATGTTCGCAAGCCAGAGCTAGGGAAAAGAGTGGCCAGTCCCTCCAAGTCTTCTAAAGACTCCTCTGAATCAATATCTTCTCATCTCCACCTCAAAGATGAGTGTTCCCATGTCATCAGTGAAATCCACCCACAAGGTTCCCATCAGTTGAAGGTTGTTGCATAGGATAAATCAGGAGAGGGATCAAGAGAAAAAAAACAGTGAAAAGAGGCAAACTGCCTCTTAGAGAAACTATGGTTTTTAATCATGTTAATGCTATTTTCTTTTGAGGACAATCTTTTTATTTGATATGACAATATTTTGGATAGAAAATACATATTTAGAAATAATTTTGGATGGCATGGATATAATGCTATTTTTGGATATCGTCATGTTCTATTTTGTTGATATTAAAATATTTGATTATTAATATGAGGATGGGAGTTACAAGGCAGATGTTTGAACGAAATATTTGGGGTATAATACTTCATGTTTTGATGATTATTAAAAAAATGAAAATGGAGTGACAAGGGGTCCCACCTATTTAGTTATTATTTAAATAGACCCTTATTTATATATTATTAATTATTTGTCTCAACAAATTGGTTAAGCTAATTAATCTTAACAAAAGGAAGGTATTCAAACTACCATAACTAATTGGCAAAGAATAAAAGATCAATAAAATGAAGAGACAAAGGGGTAAGAGAGAATATAAGGATAAATTTTTCTTTAAGGTTTTCTCTGTACTTGTGAGATACTTCCATTCTTCATTCATTCAGATTTTACTAGAAGGCTTAACCATCTTGATGACAACACGGTCTTATTGAAGGAAATGAGATTCAAAATTGAATCATATTTTCCAACAACTTTTCTTTAAAGGTGTATGATTTATCTTTGGTAGTGTGTGTGTTCTTGTTTGTTTATGGATTAAATTTCATGACTGATAAAAAATATTTTGTAGAGTCAAGTGACAACATTTTGTGGCAAGCTGATCCAGATATTTAGCTTTAGTTTTCTTTTGTTGTCAGAGTATTTTTGTATGGTTCCCATCAGAGGCTTCTAAATATTACTTTGGTCCCTACCTTCACAGGGGTTTGTAAAGATAATTCAACTTTGTATCTCAAAATGAAATCAATATAATAATTGGATTTTTGATTTTGGTCTCACATGTGTATTTTGATGATTTGGTTCAGATTTTGCTTTTATCCTTGTCTCTTGTCCATGTACAGATTTATGTAATTTCTTACTTATTTTATTTCTTTTGCACATTTACATATAATATATATATAATGAACCTTGGTCCCTCGTACTTAATACCTGTGGATTAAGTGATTGTTCTTTTTTTTAAGGCTATAAAACCCGGGAAACATTCCCAACTATCTTGCCTTAGCCCAACAAGATATGAAAATGCTTGAGTAAGGTTCTTTATACCTTTTCCTCAACATTTATTTGGCGACCATACTGGGGAGATTTTCCATATCTCTCCGGTTGATTGTATCATGATTGTATTTTATTTTTCTATTTTTTCTGATTACTCTTTGATGGATTTTTCCCACGACAGTACCTGTTATGAGACAACCCAACATTGGAAATCGTCTTGATGACCAAACCAACATTGCATTGACTTTATTCAATATTATTTTAGAAACTGCTAGTACTCGTGCTAAACTTGATCGCTCTTGGGAAGTAATTGAAATGGACATAACTATTCGTGAACGTTGGGAAGCCAAGCGAAGGAAACCCAAAAATCAATAGTAACTTCCCTTTTCGGTATTTTTTTCATGTCCTTTAATCCTCAAATTTATCGAAGGAGAAGAGGATTTTTCTTTGAAGCTACCCCTATTTTTGAAATAGGAAGGAGGAAAATTGTCTTATCAACACAAAATATTCCTCTTAGGTGAACCTTATCTGATTCTGCCAGTTCATATTTATCACCCATACCTATCACTTTCAACATGACATCCACGAGTAGTGGTAGTGGCGCTAGAGGTCTCTCCTCCTTGTAACCTTTTGCTTCATCCGTGATTGGTAGTATCTATAGTCATCAAATCCCTATTCAATCCACTACCAATATTGCTAAGGTGATTAATAAATATGGAATTTTCCAATTTGAGGAAGATGCTACAACCACCCTCTAGAACGTATCTTCTCCCTTGAATCTCGCACCAACCACCCAACCATTACCAAAATTCAAGGATCATTTACCTAGTTTCATGGGAAATGGTATCATTACTATGAATGAACACCTCGTAGCATTCTTTAATGCATGTCATAACATAGGGTCTAACGATAATGACACTTTCATGCGTTTATTTTTTAATTAAGGGAAAGTTGTAGCATAATTTTTTGACCTCCCTCCAAAAATCCTTTCCAATTGGGAAGAATTGGTTTATTGTTTCAAGTTCACTTATGGGCAGCCCAAGAGTCCAGCTAAGAATTGAAGGGAATACAAAAATATTGCTTATAAGGATGGTGAAACCATCAAATATTTTAACCTTTGTTTCACCAAACTATATAATCAAATCCCTGAACTAATCCGTCCTTAAAATCAAGCTGCTTTCATGCATTATTATAACGCATTATCTTCTTTGTATCATCATAGACTTGAAGAGAAGGTTATCGAAAATCTCAGTTCCTCCCTTTAGGCTTGCCTAGAATATGAAGAGAAACTTGAAAGAATGGGTCTTCCTAAGGGAGACTTGGTTAAACAAACATACATGTCAGTCATTCTACAACTCAAGCAAGATATGAAAAATAGGATGATAGCCTAGGAATGAAAAGGAACTTATTCTTCCTCTTCCCTGGGGGCTTCTTCTTCTTCCTTAACACCTTTTAGGAACATGAATGAAAACACTTTTCAACCGAAGGCCATTATGACTCGCAGTTGGTGTAATTTCTATGAAGAAAATCATGATGAGAACACATGTGAGTTTAAAAAGAATGCTAGAGATAAGATCTTTGGAAAAAGGCTTGATACCACGACCGTTGTTTTAGATTGGGATGAACCAAAGGATGTTATGGTAATCAATACAAGGAATAAATCTTACACCGCGAAGGGAAAATTTGATATTCCCCGCACTTCTTCTGCCCCAATCTCATCTTCTCAAAGTGTTGATACACAAGCTGTTAGAACTTCAAGTGATCAAGGAGTGTCTTCTCTTCTTCCCTCTTCTAAGTAAAATATCCTTAACCAATCGGTGAATACCAAAGTTGATGCTACCCTTTTGGACATGGTTGTCGTCCCAGAACAACAAAAGCATCTTAAATATTTTATGGATGGTAATATTTCTACCATAGACAATCTACTTAAAGAGTCAAAGGAAGAGGACTAAACTATAAATAAGATAGGTGTAAATAATATTAGGAACCCTGTAAAAAAATCCCGTTTATTTATCTTAGTAAAAATTATGGATAAAATAGCTCATTTTTTCTAATTGATGGTGGGTTTGGTCCAAGTGTGATGTCTAAAATTATCATGGAAGAGCTTGGCTTATCTTGCACTAAAAGAATTTCTAGAAGCATGCTCTATTATAACAGTTTGCAACAATCAACTATAGGTGAAATCAAGGATGTAACCTTAGTTTTGTGTGCACATCCAGAGATAAGAACAAACCTCAACATCCAAGTAATCAATATGCCAGTGAGTAACTATTCAATTATTTTAGGAAGAGATTGGAAATCCTTAACTGGTGGATACCTTTCACTCGATGGAACACATTTTTCCATCCCTTGGAATGGAAAGAACATTACAGTCCTTAGGGAAGGAAGAATTTCACTGTATATAGAAAGCATTCCCCAACCTAATGTAAATTATCTCGAAGAAGATTTGGGAGTGTACTCTATCTTTGTTGATGAAGGCGACACTATGCTTGAACCAGTTGATTTTGATGATGGCATGTGGCACATGCATTTCGATGGCTCATGTTCAAATGAAGGTAATGGAGCCGACATCATTCTATATTCTCCTATAGGTAAAATCCACAATTTCTCTTATAAGTTGGAATTTTCTTGCACAAACAATGTCACCGAGTTTGAGGCCTTATTGTTAGGCATACAAAATGCATATAACCTTGGTTGTGGCCACCTTACAGTTTTTGGTGATTTTGAATTTGTTGTGAATCTGGTACGTAAGATTTATTCTCCAAGCAATAAGTTACTTAAACTCTATATTCAAGTTGTTTGGATGTTAATTTCAAATATGTTATCATTTAACATCACTCATGTTAAGAGAGAACTTAATTCAATGGATGACAAGTTAGCTTTTTTTGCAACATCTCCTACCCGACAACTTTTACCTCAAAGAATTGATTGTACATTCCAATCTCTATATCGTCCTCACATCCCTAATAACCTAGAATCATGGAAGGTTTTCTCGAGTGATGGAGGCATTTGCGCTTTCATACAAAATGAACCGTTTAATCCCAAAGAAATAATATCGATTGAAGATGAAAAATTTCCTAAAGGCTTGACTCCTCTCGAAAGTTCATTTTTGTCAAGTGATGTAGGAAACAAGGAAACACATAAGGAAGAGGAGTAAAAAAGGAAAGTTGGCGATACCATTTCCTTGAATATTGGGACATCCAAATCTCCAAATATCATTAAATTAGGTGCCCAATGTTTTGATGAAGAAAAAATGAAATTCACAAAATTACTCTGTGAATTTCAAGATGTTTTTTCCTGGTCATACAAGGATCTTCGTGGTTTTGATCCTTCTCTCATACAACATGCCATTCCTATCAAGGAAGGGATAAAACCAGTTAGGAAAAGACAAATACATATTAACCCTGCACTCGAAGCCACTATTAGGAAAGAATTGGAAAAATTGTTGAAAGCTAATATAATCTTTCTAGTTAAGTATTCTGATTGGGTTTCAAATCTTGTCCCTGTTCGAAAAACTACCGGCCATATCATATTGTGTGTCTATTTCCGTGCATTGAATAAAGAAAGTGTCAAAGACCATTTTCCACTTCCCAATATGGAAATGATTCTACAATAGGTTGTAGGGTCTCAAATGATGTCCTTACTTGACGGTTTCTCTGGGTATTGTTGGGGCTAAATGTATGCACTATTAATTCCCACATTTAATTATCAACCGGGGCTCGTAAGCTTCGAGGTGAAGGCGCAGGAAACACAAGATCAAAGCCTAGTATAGCCTAATCTAAAGCCAACAAAACAATATTCAAACCCACACCTAGGGAATTAACATTAAGGATTCATCACTGGGACATAAGAATAACTTAGTGTTATAAAGGCTTTGGGCACATTATTTCAGCCACTCGGGGTGATGTTCGTGTGATTAATCGTGAGTAGCTTACTTAAGTATTCTGTACTTCAATGATTATTTCTTATAGCAGATCCACACTTAAATGCAATAAAAGAAACAAGCAAATGGAAATGAAATTCTCGATAGAGACTAAACTATGGGAAAGCCAAATCACAATGAAAGAAAACTAATAATGACCAATACGTGAAATTAATCTAAAATTGGATCTCAAGAAAAATTCTTCAAATGGTTATGATCCGGATTTTATGAGCAGAACAAAATGACTATAAATTATTACCAAATGCTTAACACATAATAACAGAGATACAGTAAAACTGGTTTTCTATTCTATAAGGAAATAAGCTGAAATTGTAAAATGCAGTGGAAAGCAAGCTTGCTGGAATGGTGACGACTTATCTCTAAGAAGAGATGTGACGGTTGTGCTCATTCTCAAGAAGATGATTACAATGAGGCTCTCGAGGCCTTTTTACAATAAACAGGAGTTTCAAAAACCCTAAACATCCAAAAACCTAACCCTAGGAGATGAAGCGCCAAAAGTCATGTGGGTCCTGTTTGGGTAAGTTAGTACATCAACTTCCCGGGGTCGTAACTTTTGCATACGATCTCCGTTTTAGGAATATGATAGCCCATTGGAAAGATCTATCCGAGGAATACAACAATTGTAAAAAATTTCATAATGAATTATTGCGACAGTAACATACCCAAAAAAATGGAGTTTAGGGCCTCAAAATGGCTCCGGAAGTTCAGGACCCGAAAAACTGCTAAAAAGTTGTTTTGAGCCAGCTGGGAAAGGTGGGTGGCCACCGATATCCACCTGGATCAGGTTACAAGTGTCAACAAAAATAAGAGTTCTCTACAGAAAATGCATGAAAGAAGAATGGATATTTGCTTAATGACAAGATTGGACAATGAGAAATGCACTCTTTTATGTTCACTCAAATTGCGGATTTGAAAATTTCTCATAAACAGTAAAAGAAATAAGAGTAAGAAGATGGTGCAATGGTATTAGGACAATTTCTTGTATACTGTTTTATTGGATTTACAAGCATAATTTTACAAATGAATATCAATGAATGGAATGGTAATGAGACACTTCAATATCCAATGGTGGAATGAGCAAACAATCAAATTATAGAAGCAAAACACTATTACACCGATTGAAGAATCATTCCTAAGTATGTGCTAATATGTATATGTTAATCTTGAAACTGAACTTGCAGCTCTACAAAAATTGAATGCAAATCAACAAGATAAAAACTAAACTAGAAATGAAATTTATACAAAAATAAACACAAGCAATCTAATCTATGAGAGTAAAATAGGGTAGCAGGGTATTACTTAGAATGAGGGGCCCTTCCCATGCTGAATAACCCTGCTTAAAATACAATCATCTCAAGTGCAGAAGATGCATAGTGAATTAGCAACAATCAATTCTCCTTTTTGATCAAAAACTCTGTTTTTATATGGCAATTAACTCCTTAAAGCTTCCCCACAAGAACAAACCTCTTATTTACAAAAAAATCATGAAACTAATGACTCTTTCTCATATCCCTGTGAGGCTTATTTATACATGAATAATCATTGAAGAGTGGATGGGACCAAATCCCAATGCTCAGATTTCAAATATTACATTTTTAGATAAAATCCTCAAAAATCTGGGTTTTATTGCAATTTGGGCAGATTCGAGTTAGCCCCCCACCCATATATTCCAAACCAATTCTAATTTTGAAAAACTTCCCTTATATTGCTCAATTTTCCATATTCTAGACAAAACCCATTTCGTGGAATTTCTAGATCTGATTCCACCTACACGAAAATCAAGGTGCAAGTTGGGAGTTTGAGATTTTCACTAATTTTAGCAAAATCATTCCCCGAGCTGGAGGTCCACACGTGTGAGATGGGTGAATTCTACATCACGTGTCAGCATGTAAATGTGGCTCTAGACAAAACCCATGCACCCAATTTTCCTCTAGAAGCTGTCCAAAATTTCAAATTATTTCTAGTACCGGATTAGCACAGTTGGTACCAGATTAGAACAATTGGTACTGGATTAGAAAAATTAGTACTAGAATACTGTAGGCAAGGGTTTAGTACTGGATGAAAATATTCACGACTATGGGTACCGGACCAACGCAATGGTAGTACTGGATGGAGCTAGTACCAAAATAGGCGCAATCTGGTACCGGATGAAGCTGGTACCGGAAGAGGTAGAGAGATGGTACCGAATGAACACAAAGGTAGTACCAGATCACTACAGAGTATTGGATGACATGGATTTTGGGTACTAGATGACTGTGCAGAAACCGGTTGACTATTGAACCTTATGGTACAAGATGACTTGGAGTATCGGATGGCCTGCAATGCAGGTACCAGAATAGGAACAATATAGGTACCGGAACATGGACAGTGCATATTACCGGAACTTGAACAATACATGGCATGTTTCTTGGACATAGAAACATAGGATTAAACCATCATCGAAAAAACTATTTTATAATCATCCTTTTAATCACTAAAAATATGGAAAACTATGTATTAACCACATAGGATGAATAACAAGAGATAATGGAGGTTTATGGTGTAATTAGCGATATGTTATTGACAAAATGTGGGGAGAAGGTGTAATGATGAGTGTATTTGTATGATGGAAAGTATGACAAAACTGGAGCTCAACATACCCCCAAATCCAAGGATTTGCATGTCCTCATGCAAACGAGGTGAAGAACTTATGATACTCTGCTTATAGATTTATGTGACATTGTTTCTTTTGTGTAAGTGTTGGTTCTTGTGAAATGACACTTTGGAAAATGCCACAGATTTATTTCAAATAGAGAAACGAAATTATCATAAAAATGGAGGACAAACAGTGGATGAGGTATCAGAGTGATGGTGAATGGTGTGCATATGGAGAATGGTTTATAAAATGATGGTGATGGTGGTTGTATGAACTTGGATGCCTTTATACTCTATATCTTACATCAATTTTAAGACCAATATTTACTTTGTGGTTTTTTTTGTTTGGATCGACAACAATGACTTCATCCTCTTTGAGATGACTTAAGAATGCTTTATGATGTACGAAGAGAAGAAACTATAGATGTTTCTTTGTATTTGTATACCACATATTTCCTTTTCATTACTTGGTGTTATCATCAGAGTATATTGTTCATTATGACAAGTAGAGTGAAGATGGAGGGTTTACTGAGTAGTTGTGATAATGCATAGTGGAGTGTGGAGTGGGTAATAGTGGTTATGCATCATGTTTTCCATGTTCTTAGTAAATTAAAAAGATTTGTGCCAGTTTTAACTCAAGTTACCCTTTCTTTGAATTCTAATGCATGTTGAAGTGGAAACTAGAAGAACATGACGAAATGTTTGCAAAACCATGATGTAGACTGCTGAAATTTGAAGATGAAGTGGAGCAAGGTTGTGAACTGATGGATATCTAGGAGAGAGAGTTGATGAATGTTGATCTACTAAGATTCCTTATGTCTCTCTCTACCCCAAACCCGCTGGTTTGCATGTCCTCATGCAAACTCTCATTAGCACATAAAATTTGTGCAAGATGGAAGTGGACTATGTGGAACCAGTGCATATTGACTGAAGGAGAGAAATGAAGTATGCCAGAGCTGAGAGCTGCTGAAAATATCCTGCAAAAAATATTTAAATTTCTATACTATTGGTACAGGAACCTATTGGTTCCTGTACCAGCAGTACCGGAACAGAAAAATCTAAAAGAACTAAACCAATAGTATTATTATGAGAGAAGAAATATACATTTATGCCATGCTTAAAGAAACAACCAAAAATTAAACCGTATTCATGCTTGTAAATTTGGAAATGAAATTTATTTTAAAATATTACAAGCATAAAGGAAATTTCTAAATTACTTATTACATATGATTTCATCAATCATTAACAATTGTATGCTCAAGAAACCATGTAAATTATGATGGGGGATTTTTCCTCTCATCCTTGAACAAGAAAACATGAGGAGATAAGTGGTCTTTGATAAATGAGAAACCGATAGGAAACTAGTCATCCCTGTTTAATTTCTCAAAGAATCTTTGTCATTCGAGTGATATTGATCAAGTTCACATTTGAGTTCATTAGACTACTACACTTATGGGTCCCACCTCTAGGGAAATGACATCCTGGGTATGACTAACAGGGTCTTAAGACCATCTTATAGACATTCTCAAATGGAAATTAGATGCAGTTCATTCTCCTTTTGTTCAACCATGCATGCTTCTTCTTAACGATTTACACAAGTATATTGTTCATACAGACAAATATAGATTAGGCATAATGAAAGACATCAAAATCAGAACCCATTGCCAACAAGCCTTTTCAGTACTCCAATGGGGTAATTTTGACATCTAAGAAATATCCTTCCCAGGCAGAATGCCCCATTGCCCATGAGCCTGTTCAGTACCCTGATGGGTTTTCCTAGTTATACCACATGCCGGTACCCCCTGCTAGCAGAGCTATTCAGTATCCCAACGCGTTAGCCTATTACACCCATTTTCCATCAAAGGCTCTTGTCCTAATATTTACCCTTAAGATAGAATTTATAGATTGCTTTCGCATGGGTGAATGGGGGAGCATCTTTGAAAACCTTTTTACAGGATGGGATGATATTGAGTTGGAAGATATTTTATAGATTGTCCATAAAAGATTGTTTGTATGAAAAATAGACTTATGTATAGACATTAGTCGAAATACATATCATGGTCAAACTTACTTAATGTGTGGTGGATGAGGCCATGAGAGAATGACCTAAAGGTGCCTCTAGTCCCCAAGTTCATCTTCTCCATATAAGATTGTGTTCCCTCACAAGTAGAAGTTTCATTCACTCTCCTGATACTATTTGATAAGAATGCTTGAATAACAAGTTATGATATGAAACTAGGATGTACACATTACCTATGGGCATCATTATGCAGACCTTAAAGATTTTGTAAATCCCCATAATATTTTAAAGATTAGGCTTATGAGCAACTGCTATTATTAATAGTCAGAAATCTGTATGTAGTAAGAAGAAGAAATATCTTAAGTTGTTTTGGTTTTTGATGTTATATCACCAATATTATCTTCATCTCATTTCATTTATTTGAAAAGAAACACAGAAAGATGTTACATTTATTTAGAACTAGGTTAACTAACATGCAACTTTTACTCTATCCTATCTAAGAACAAGAAATTAAATTTCACGTGTAAGAATATTTCCAATGTAACCATGTGCGTAACAGGTGTAGAAATACATTCATACTCGGGTTTGAAAGATAAGATTTAATGTATACCAGATTACAAAGAACCAACTGCTTTGATGATGATGTGGAGAGTTGTTGAAGAAGAGAGTGGTGTTTCAATCTTGTTGTCGTCTGGAACCAATGTTCAATGTAATCTTGATGTTCTTGGTTCACTTCCTCATTTAGACCACTCTGCATGTCTCCCTCTATCATGCCACGCAGATCATCTTCTTTTGGATGGTTTGTCTCTTGGATGCATATTGGATCTGGCGATATGCATGTCAAGAACTCCTCGATCTCAGGTTCTAGCAGTTTCTCTCCATTGAATGATTCTTCAGTCTCCTCTATAGGTTGGAAAGGGTGATAAAAGGAGCCTTCTAGATCTTCTTGTGGATGTAGCTTATGGAAATCTTGTTTTTATATCACTTCTGGAGAGGCGGATAGGTTCTTGATTGTTGTCAATATTTGTTCTTTTTGTGAGGCAGAGATTGATATCCCAACTACTGCTAGGATGGAGAGACTTATTCCAAACTCTTGATCATGTTTGAGTCCTTGTTGCTGGTTTATGGGTCCTGTTTCACACATGGATTAGTGTAGAGGGGGGGTTCTTACAGTGCCCAAATTATTATTTTTTAAATCCTAAGGAAATAAAAAGAAGCAAACTAAAAGAAAATGTAAGCAAATCAATTATATACTTGAAGCACCATCGTGCTATTAGGATCCTGCTGTCACCAAGTTATCTGTTCACACAAGTTAGCTTCTCTTCTCATATTTATAAAAAATGGCTAATGCTAATAAAACACAAATTCTAACTACTAAAAGGAAGAGGACAACCTAACTTTGGAGTAACCCCACTAAAGTCGATGTGTGGGCTCTTCCCTCACGTCTTACCGTCTTCTCTCTGCCATTATGTCGTACTTAAAAGAACACCACACTTGCATGAAAAGAAACACACTTGCATGAAAGGAACACTCAAGGATTTGGAGAAATATAAATAACCTACCTATGCTCTAATCCCTTTAGCACCTCCCCGACAATGATGCCAAAATGTTGGGGCTAAATATATGCACTATTAATTCCCACATTTAATTATCAACCAGGGATCGTAAGCTTCGAGGTGCAGGCGCAGGAAACACAAGATCAAAGCCTAGTCTAGCCTATTCTAAAGCCAACAAAACAATCTTCAAACCCACACTGCAGGGAATTAACACTAAGGATTCATCACTGGGACACAAGAATAACTTAGTGCTATAAAGGATTAGATCACAGTCTTTTAGGCACTCGGGGTGATGTTCATGTGATTAATCATGATTAGCTTACTTAAGTCTTCTGTCCATGATTATTTCCCATAGCGGATCCACACTTAAATGCAATAAAATAAACAAGAAAACGAAAATGAAATTCTCGATAGAGACTAAACTATGGGAAAGCCAAATCACAATGAAAGCAAACTACTAATGACCAATAAGTGAAATTAATCTAAAATTGGATCTCAAGAACAATTCTTCAAATGGTTACAAGTGTCAACAAAAAGAAGAGTTCTCTACAGAAAATGCATGAAAGAAGAATGGATATTTGCTTAATGACAAGATTGGACAATGAGAAATGCACTCTTTTATGTTCACTCAAATTGCGGATTTGAAAATTTCTCATAAACAGTAAAATAAATAAGAGTGTAAGAAGATGGTGCAATGGTATTAGAACAATTTCTTGTATACTGTTTTATTGGATTTACAAGCATAATTTTACAAATGAATATCAATGAATGGAATGGTAATGAGACACTTCAATATCCAATGGTGGAATGAGCAAACAATCAAATTATAGAAGCAAAACACTATTACACCAATTGAAGAATCATTCCTAAGTATGTGCTAATATGTATATGTTAATCTTGAAATTGAACTTGCAGCTCTACAAAAATTGAATGCAAATCAACAAGATAACAACTAAACTAAAAATGAAATTTATACAAAAATAAACACAAGAAATCTAATCTATGAGAGTGAAATAGGGTAGTAGGGTATTACTCAGAATGAGGGGCCGTTCCCATGCTGAATAACCCTTCTTAAAAGACAATTATCTCAAGTGAAGAAGATGCACAGTGAATCAACAACAGTCAATTCTCCTTTTTTATCAAAAACTCTGTTTTTACATGGAAATTAACTCCTTAAAGCTTCCCCACAAGAAAAAACCTCTTATTTACAAAAAATTCATGAAACTAATGGCTCTTTCTCATAGCCCTATGAGGCTTATTTATACATGAATAATCATTGAGGAGTGGATGGGACCGAATCCCAATGCTTAGATTTCAAATATTACATTTTTAGATAAAATCCTCAAAAACTTGGGTTTTATTGCAATTTGGGCAGATTCAAGTTAGGTCCCCACCCATATCTTCCAAACCAATTCTAATTTTGAAAAAATTCCCACCTAATACTCAATTTTCCATATTCTAGACAAAACCCATTTCATAGAATTTCTATATTTGATTCCACCTGCACGGAAATCGAGGCACAAGTTGGCAGTTTGAGATTTTCACTAATTTTAGCAGAATCATTCCCCCTGAGTTGGAGGTCCACATGTGTGAGGTAGGTGAATTCTTCCACATATGTTTGCATGTAAATGTGGCTCTGGACAAAACCCATGTACCCGATTTTCCTCTAGAAGCTTTCTAAAATTTCAAATTATTTCTAGTACCAGATTAACACAGTTGGTACCGGATTAGAACAGTTGGTACTGGATTAGAACAATTAGTACCAGAATATTGTAGGCAAGGGTTTAGTACCGGATGAACACAGTCACGAATATGGGTACCAGACCAACGCGATGGTATTACTGGATGGAGCTAGTACGGGAATAGGCGCAATCTGGAACCGGATGAAGCTGGTACCAGAAGAGGCAGAGAGTTGGTACCATATGAACGCAAAGGTAGTACCAGATCACTGCAGAGTATTGGATGACATGGAGTGTGGGTACTGGATGAATGTACATGCACTGGTTGACTGTAGAACCTTATGGTACTGGATGACTTGGAGTATCAGATGACCTACAATGCAGGTACTGGAATAGGAACAATACAGGTACTGGAACATGGATAGTGCATATACCGGAACTTGAACAATACATAACATGTTTCTTGGACATAGAAACATAGGATTAAGCCATCATCAATGAAACTATTGTATAATCATCCTTTTAGTCACTAAAAATATGGAAAACTATGTATTAACCACATAGGATGAATAACACGAGATAATGGAGGTTTATGGTGTAATTAGTGATATATTATTGATAAAATGTGGGGAGAAGGTGTAATGATGAGTGTATTTGTATGGCGGAAAGTATGACAAAACTGGAGCTCAATAGGTATAATCAAATCAAGGTAAAAAGGATTGATAGATGTAAAACTACATTTACCACACGATAGGGAACATTTGCTTATGAACGCATGCCTTTCAGATTATCTAATGTAGGTTCCACCTTTCAAAGAGATATGCAGATATATTTTGATGATCTAATGGGTAATATTATCCAATTTTATCTTGATGATTTGACTATTTATTCTAAAAACCGATTGGATCATTTTGGTCATCTTAGAAAAGTTCTCATGAGTTGCAGAGAATTTGGCATTTCTTTAAATCCGTCCAAATCTATTTTCGGTGTCACGAAGGGTAAGATCCTCGATCACATTGTTTATGATTTAGGGATAATTATAGATCCCGAGAGGATCACTGCCATTCTAAACCTCCCCACCCTTACCTCCAAGAAATAAGTTCAAGATTTCATGGGCATTATTAATTTTTTCCGTAGATTTATTCCTGATTTTGCTGTCATGGTGAAACCAATCCATAATATTCTGAAGTGGGATCATTCTTTTTCTTGGATAGATGAGGTTGAGAACACTTTCCATAGGATTAAGAAATCAATTAGCTCCACACTGGTTCTAGTGAAACCGAATTTTGAGAAAGGCTTTATCATATATACCAATGCCACCAAGGAAGTGATTTCTGCTATCCTCACAATGTGATGACCTAAACAATGAAAAACTTGTAGCCTATATGAGTCAAATTCTATTAGATGACGAGATAAAATACTCATATATTGAGAAGCATGTTTTTTCTCTTGTCAAGGCTATAGAAAAATTTCACCATTTTATTTTGGGTAAACATACGTAGGTAAAAGTCCCTTTGCATGTTGTCAAGTTTCTACTTTCACAAACTTATCTTTAAGAAAAAATTGCACATTGGCTTGCCAAAATTCAGGAGCATGATTTGACGATCATGGCTTCAAAGAAAATCAAGGGACGAGACCTATCCCTTCACTTAGGTCAACACCCTGAACCAAGTGAAGAACTTGATGACCAAGATAATCCTCTTTCAATGCTATTTTATATTGAAAATAAGAATCTCTCTCTATATGAGCATCCTTGGTATAAAAATATGGTGTATTATTTGGAGTATCAAAAGTGTCCAGATGGGCCAGATCCTCACTAGAGAAGGAGACTCCTCCTTGAAGCTTCCAAGTATATCATTTTAGGAGACCTTTTGTTTAGGAGGTATGCTGATGATTTGTTACTTCGATGTGTAAATGATGAGGAAGAACATAAATTACTACGTGAAATCCATGTATTATCAACTTTTGTCATTCACATCGGTGGCCATTTTTCTACTAAGGCTACTAATTTTAAGATCATAAGAAATGGTTATTACTGGCCTTCTATAGTCTATGATTCATATAAATTTGAAATATCCCATGATAAATGCCAAAAATTTTCTAGGAAAGAACGCCTTTCTACCATGCCTTTACAACATGTCCTCTCAGATTTCCCTTTTTCTAAGTGGGGTCTAGACTTTATTGGTCCTATCAACCCTCCATCTTCTATAGGGAATATATTTATTTTGACAACCATTGATTACTTTACTAAGTGGACCGAGGTTGCTCCTCTTAGACACGAACATGATGAGAAGGTATTTTCTTTCCTAGAATCAATATATTTTCCAGATTCGACATCCCATTAGAGATCATTACGGACAATGGCCCAACCTTCATTTCTGCAAAATTGACTCAATTTCTGGCTAAGTTAAGTGTCAAACATTTCACTTCATCTGCTTATTACCCTTAGGGAAATGGGCAATCAGATTCCACTAACAAAAATCTAGTTAGGATCATAAAGAGAATCATAGAGGACAAACCTCGCTAGTGGCACACACTTCTCACTTATGCCCCCTAGGCAGATTGTACAACCACCAACGCAAGTACATGATTTACTCCCTTTCAACTTGTATATGGCCAAGAGGATATTCTTCCTACTGAGCTAGAACTTTTATCCTTACAGTTGATGTTACAGATCGAAGAATTACATTCTTCTAATGTTCCCCAAAGGATAAATGCATTGTTATCCCTAGAAAAACAAATAAAATTTTCCTTGGAGAACCTAAAAAGAAGGTAGAAAACGGTGAAAAATTATTTTAACAAATGAGAAAAGGATGTTGAATTCAAGATTGAGTACAAAGGCCTACTATGGGACTCATCCCATGCTGAAAGAGGGAGACATTCTAAATTCCAAAAATTATGGCTAGGTCCTTTCAAAATTGTTTTTATCCTTGGCACAAAATCATACCTTCTAAAGGATTTGGAGGAGCAATTGTTTTCTTACAGTACTAATGTTCCCACTTGAAACATTATGTGGAACCAGCTTGATCACTGGTGCTTTGTGTAAACATGAATACTGTATATAGTTCTTTGTTTTATTGTTTTTTTTAGGTTTATTGAGTTTTAATTCCGGTTGTTGGTTTTTCATGGTCATCAGAAATAGAGTCTGGATCATTTTTTCCATAACAATGTCATTCTCTAAGTATTGTTGATCGATGAAAATAAATACACAAAACTAACATGATGTACTCCTTTGAGACACCACTGGAATACATTTTTGGCTTTAAATACTATTGTAGTATAGTTGGTTTTGTTTTCTTCCTTGTTTATGCTATCCCTTTCTTCCATCCATTCTTAGATTCAAGAGCATATCATAAGCATTATCCTTGAAATTCTAAAAATAATTATTGGTTATGAATATTATTCGATTGTTATTCATACATGACCAACTCTCTGCATACATCTCACTTTCCATAAGTTATTCCCCGAAGTCCCGTCTCATCATTTCCCTTAAACTATCATTTTCCCCCTGTTGCATAACTATTATTTTCGAGAAGTTTTTGATCATCTACTTTTACCGGTCTATGGAACCAAACATTCTGAGTTCTAAATTTGTTGAGAACATATTTCCTTGTGGAGTCACTAGTTTGTTGACGCCCAAAAGAGAAACAATGAATCTCTACCTGCAAATGGGTTGCAATGTCTTATTACTTATATATATATATAATAATATGATAAATAGGTGGGACCCCCTTATGTAAATAATGATGAAAGACGCTCCTCTAATTTGTGCTCATGAATACCTTGCAAAAATGATTCTACAGTTTGAGAATAAACCCATAAATTCAAGCCGGTTTCCATGTGAAATGGATGGATGATGAATGTGCTGGCAATTTGATTTAAAAAGAAAAAGAGGAGGAAAATGTTTGTTTTGATAAGCATCTTGGTTCATTCTTGCTACATATATATTTTGGCATATAGTTATGGTGTATTTCACTTATGGTATACTTGTTATATATTGTGGACAATTGATATGTTTTTGGCAACCCTTCGCTAGTAAAAAATGTTGGACATATTTTGGTGCTAAGTGTTGAACAAGGATATAATACTTATGAAATCTATGTGGGGGGAGGGGGGGATTCAATTTTGAATTGGAATTGATATGTTTGGTGGCATACATGGTTAACTATGTATTTTATGGAAAAATGTATGGAAGATTGGGTGTGCTCGTACTTGCCTGTGGTGGATGGAAATTAATGTGGGAAACAACGTGCAATTTATGCATGTCATTCTTACCCTACCTCGAGGTTGCCACCTTCACTATAATCACATTGTTTTAGTTTCTTTGGTTAGTATTGTATTCATTTTTCTTAGCCTTTGGAAGAATAGTGGTGCTCATTATCTTTTTGGCATTCTCCTTACATGTATGTTGGCTCTTATCTCTCCATTCATGAACTGTAACTCTGCTCCGAATAAAAACATTATGTTGGATCTTAGATTTTTCTTACAGAGTGTTTTTTCTTTCCGAAGATTACAACGGATATATGTGGGCATTCTGGCTGTGCAAATTACATTTAAATGGGGTTTCTTCCTGTTGGAATTTAAACATTTCGAGCTGGGAAATTTGTTTGACATTCCATTATGTTTGAAGTATGTGGTTGTGTTGCGCCCAGGATGAATGTTGCTTATTATGTTATGACTGTTGGAAAATAATTATAGTGAATACATTCAGTTTCACTCATTTCTTGTGATTATATTTCGAAGGTTTTTCTATGTGAAATAAAAGAACAGTTGGTTTTTGTTATTATTGTGTAATGCCACACCCTTTGCCCAGTCATTAGAAGATTTTTGACCCTTTGTATTATCATTCCACTGTTTAAAAATATATTGGAGACCTGTGTATTTTCCTTGTGGCCACCATGGGAGGTCTATGGAAATTTTTTTGTGGAAAGAAATGGTTGTTTTGTTTTGCGAACCCTTTATTAATATTTCACCCTTATGTTTGCCCAAACCTTGGTTTTTTATTTGATATATGGAAAGTTAGTAAATTCAAACTTTGGTCTTGATATTTGTTATGGTGTTGACCAAACAATGGGAAAGATTGGTTATATCTATGAGTTCTTGGATCATTTGTTATTTATCTATGAGGATAATGTCGATTTTGAAGTCATATGGTTTCTAAAAAAATGATAATAGCCAACTCCACAATGGGGTTTCGAACCCAGTCTGTTTATGCAACAAGTATTAGGGTTGTGATATAAATTTTGTATAATGAAGGGTCGATGGTTTTATGGTTGTTTTCTTAGCCTCTCATGTTGGCTTGGATTTTGAATTTTAATTGATATGTTTGGTGGCACGCATGGTTAACTATGTATTTTATGGAAAAATGTGTGGAAGATTGGGTGCGCTCGTACTTGGCTGTGGTTTATGGAAATTAATGTTGGAAATGATGTGCACTTACTGCATGTCGTTCTTACCCTACCTCAAGGTTTCTACCTTCACTATACTCACATTGTTTTGGTTGATTTGGTTAGTATTGTCTCTGTTTTTCTTGACCTTTGGAAGAACAGTGGTGCTCGTTAGCTTTATGGCATTCTCCTTACAGGTATGTTGGCTCTTATCTCTCCATTCATGAACTGTAACTCTGCTCCAAATAAAATCATCATGTTGGCTCTTATATTTTTCTTACAGAGTGTGTTTTCTTTCTGAAGATTGTAGTCGATGTATGTGGGCATTCTAGCTATACAAATTATATTTAAATGGGGTTTATTCCTATTGGCATTTAAACATTTCAAGATGGGAAATTTGTTTGACATTCCATTTTGTTTGTAGTATGTGGTTGTGTTGCGCCCATAATGAATGTTTATTATTATTTTATGACCGTTGGAAAATAATTATGGCGAATACATTCAGTTTCACTCATTTCTTGTGATTAGATTTCGAAGGGTTTTCTCTATGAAATAAAAAGAACAGTTGGTTATTATTATTATTATTGTGTAATGCCACGCCCTTTACTCAGTCATTGGAATATTTTCGACCCTTTGTATTATCATTCCGTTGTTTAAAAATATATTGGAGACCTGTGTATTTGCCTTGCGGCCACCATGGGAGGTATGTGGAAAGTTCTTTGTGGAAAGTTCTTTGTGGAAATAAATGATTGTTTTGTTTTGTGAACCCCTTATTAATATTTCTCCCTTATGTTTGCCCAAACCTCGGTTTTTTATCCGATATATGGACAATTAGTAAATTCGAACGCTAGTCTTGATATTTGTTATGGTGTTGACCCGAAAGTGGAAAAGATTGGTTATATATGTGAGGTCTTGGCTTGTTTGTTATTTATATATGAGGATAATGTCAATTTTGAAGTCACATGGTTTCTAAAAAAACGATAACAACCAGATCCACAATGGGGTTTCGAACCTAGTCTGTTTATGCAGGACGTATTGGGGTTGTGATATAAATTTTGTATAATGAAGGGTTGATGGTTTTATGGTTGTTTTCTTAGCCTCTCATGTTGGCTTGAGGTAATTTGGTTATAATTGTTTTCAATTGACTTTGTAAACAGTCTCTTATAAAACATTATGATAGTTTAAATGGATCTCTATGGAAAAGAAAAGAAGGGAAATGAAAATTGTAAAGTTTGACAGTCCTGAAATTTTCCTTGGGTTTTATATTGAATACTATACAAATTTCCTTGTCTTGGATTTGAATTGTTAACAGAGAAAGGTTTTTGGAAAATTATGGCAATGTCGATTTTTCAATAAATATTATTTCATGTAATAGAACAATAATCGTCTCATTCTTGTTCATTATCTCACTTTCCTCTCATTATATGCCTACCGCCTTCCCAAACACATTTAAAACATCCCCTGTTATGTTATTATGAATTTCAATTTTTTTTTTAAGAGAAAGGATTAAAAGATAAGGGAAAGGGGCTAGATGATGATTGGTGTTGGAAGTTTGAATATGGAGAAATTGTCTACCTCTGCATTTGCTTGAACAATATTCATTGGTTGGTTCTCATCCATGCTACCATTTTTCACTCATTAATAATCCCCCCACCTTCCCAATATCACTATCACTCCCTGTTCAAATGGAAATTGATTATTGAGTTTAAAAGTATGTTGGATGGATAGATTGCATGTGCTTCGGTTGTGAATGATGGAACCAATTTTTTTATTTTATTTAGGTAGAATATTAACGCATGGATTGTTAAGAGTTTTTCATAACATGATTGGAATATTGTTTCAGGATGAGTTTCTTTAGTAGAGGAAGCAATGGAAGAGGTGAAAATAGAGGAAAAGGAAATAATTGACAAAGAGGCCATAGAAGGCCATGATTTTGGATACATTTTGATGCTGAAACGAAAGAAATAAATCAACTTTTCCAAGCTGGTTTTTTAATCTAGTTGGCCAAGGAATTCTGAAACCTATACCTAAGAGGCCTCCTTTCCAACCACGCCAAAATTTATATGGTATCCATGTTCCCCCTCATGTGTTTATGCAGGCAAAACCACCTGCCAATGATGGTTGGCAAGAAATTGTTCCTCATCCTGTAGCTCATCACCATGGTTGGACTATTGTGTCATTTCCATTACCCCCTCCTCCACCGCCAATCAACCCAAATGCCCAAGTTGATCATGTTGCCTCGCCAATACAGTCCTCTCATGCAAGCAAAAGGCTAAAAAATAATGTTCCCAAGCCATAACTAGATAAGGGAAAAATAGTGGTCAATCCCTCAAAGTATTCTAAAGACTCCTCTGAATCAATATATTCTCATCTCCACTTGAAACATGATTGTTCCCATGTCATCAGTGCAATTCACCCACAAGGTTCCCATCAGTTGAAGGCTATTGCACAGGATAAATCAAGAGAGAGATCAATAGAAAACAACAATGAAAATAGGCAAAATTAATCGTTGGTTTTTGCAGAATTAATTTGTGATCTTCCCCATACTGATGAGAATACTCAGCCCAATGATTGCATTCATGATGAATCATTGTTCCTCATTAGTACATCCAATCTATGGTATGGATATATTTTTTTGTGTCTCTAGACCCAACACTTCCATCCAAACATTTCACGTGACGAACAATGTCGCATTAGACACCATTCAAAGTACTACCTTATCGTTGGTGACACTTTGTACTGCCATGGTATCGATATTGTTCTACGACGTTTCATAACCCATGAAGAGAATGAGCAAGTTTTAAATGAATGTCACCTTGGAGCTTATGATCCAGATTATTTTCGGAACGAAATGAAAGCAGACAAATTACAATGAAATACTCATGAAAATTGCCAAAAACAGAGAAATACAACAATACTTGATTTCTATTAATGAAAGAATTATAAAGAGACTGTAAAAATACATAGTGAAAGACTCGCTATAATGGTGGCAGCTTTATCTCTGAGAAGAGATATGACAACTATGCTCATTCACAAGAAGATGATTACAATGAGGCTCTGAAGGCCTTTTTATGATAAACATGAATTACAAAACCCTAGACATCCAAAAACCTAACCCTAGGAGATGAAATTCCAAAATTCATGTGGGCCCCGTTTGGGTAAGTTAATACATTAACTTCTTGGGGTCGTAACTTTTTCATACGATCTCCATTTTAGGTGTGTGATAGCCAGTTGGAAAGGTATTTTCAAGAACTATGCATTATGCCATCAAACTCTGACTACATATATAGTTTGAATGTGGCGAGGCAAAAAAACACTATTTAGGGCCCCAACACGACCTTAGAAGTACAACAAGATGTGTTGAAATGAAAACATACAAAATAAAACCGCTGGATTAGGTGGGACACCACTAGTATCCACCTAGAATATGTGTATGGATTTAGACATCCCTGGAGGTGTATAACCCACAATTACAAAGAAGTACAGAAGAACGTGATGTACTAAAAACTTAATAGGGGATCTAGTTGGAATAGGTGGGTGGCCACCAATATCCACGTAGATCAATCCTCCCACCTTAGGAAGCAATGGTATCCATTGCATTGAGTGCCCAGGGAAGAGGGGAAATCATTTTCTGAATCTGAAGCTTGGTGAGCTGTGTGCCTTGTTGGAGAAGTTGGTGCTTCTTGGCTTGTGGAATATTGCCACAAACCTGTTGCTGGAGGAGTTGAATCTGTTCCACCAACCTATTGTCTCTGGGTTTGATGGGGCATTATGTAGGCACCATTGTAGGTGAAGAAACAATATCTTATGTCTCTTCGACAATCTATTTTTGTTGGATAGAAGGTGTTGCGGCTGCAGTGGTTATAGTGGTCTTATGTGCATCCTTTGAACAGACTGTGAAGAGGATGAATTTTTCAATATGAGAGATTACCTTGCGATGTTGTTTTGGTGGAGCAATAGTCAGAACTACCTATGATATCCTGTAGATTTGACCTCCTAGAGTAATAATGACACTACGGGGTCTAGACTCATAGACAACATGACGTTTCCACATATATGCTTGGCCCAAAAAAACATCACATACATCAAGAGAGTAAATATCGCACACTACCTCATCCTTGAAGGGATGGATGACATAGGAAAGGAGACATTGCTGGCTGACACAAATATCTCTTCCCTGGTGAAGCCACCCAATGTTGTATGGCTGCGAGTGTCGTGTTGTCAACAACCCAAACTATTTGATGACCTTACCTGATATGAGGTTCTTCTGGCTATCGTTATCAAAAATTAAATGCAACGAGGTCCCCTTCACCCACATCTGTGAATGGAAGAGGCACTCCCCCTCTTCATGATCTACTGGTTCTTATAGCTGAATTGTTGTAGTCACGATAGTAGTAGTGGAGTCTGCATCGATGATCTGTTTGTTTTCAATATTTTTTGTATCGGATTCCCAATCAGATTTCGGCTCTGTTTCTTTGACCTCGACCACCAATGACTCTTTCGAGCGACATTCATCAGTTTTGTGCCAGGTGATTTTGTGGAAGTCACACCACTTCATGGTGTCATTATTTGTCTTTAATTTACCCTTTTTTTCCCGTGTCTTGGACTGGTTGTCTAGAGGATGTTGGTTAGGGCTGTCTTTACCGTCCTTTGGTTGTTGCAAATTTGCAGACCCAAATTCCCATTTTTTCTGGTGCCTAAATTTCTGCTTGATTTTAACAACATATCGATAGGCAACTCCTAATGATGAGATGTTTAGGAAATCCATTTTTGTTTGGATGTACCTATGCAGGGTCCCAATATATTTCATAACCAGATGTCCCTCAGAGTCTTTGATACCCAACTTGGTGCGCAAGGTATGGAATTTTTTTGTGAACTCCGACACTAGTTGGTTCTTCTCTTGTTGCGGTGTGTTCCATCTCATGTACTGGTCTTCGTAGTTATCAACAATATAATTTTTTTCCTTGACCACATCCACAAAAAAATCCCAAGTGGGCTCGACCCCATATATTCCAAATTCCTCTGTGGAACGTTTCTCCTAGTAATTTTCCCACCAATGTTTAACATGGGGGAGAGCCTTGAGGAGTGCAAAGGTGATATTTTCCCCGTCGGAAAATTTTTGAACAAAGAAATAACCTTCTAATAGATTCAACCATTTTTCTAGGGAATCCACATCTATCTAACCTTCAAATATGGGAATATCAAAATTAAATTGTACCTTGAAGGGAGAGGTTCCTCCAAAATGGTTGCTTGATGAAGATGTGCCTGTTTCTATTGGATGACGTTGAAGGATGTGTGAAAAAATCTCCATCATTTCGTTCCTCTGTTGCGTGAGAGCTCGTTGAAGCAACAGGTTAATAGAATCTTCTACTCCACCGTTTTTATTTTCTGCTGCCATCAAGGGTTTCTTGGGCATGCGAGAGTGATTGTTGTCAATAGAGACAAACTCGAGACCCAACTAGATATACTCAGACCTCGTCGAGGACATGTGCTGAAAAATGATCAAGAGAAACCTCCTCTGATACCACTCATCCAGATTATTTTTAGAACGAAATGAAAGAAGATAAATTACAATGAAATACTCATGAAAATTGCTAGAAACAGATAAATACAACAATATTTGATTTCTATTAATGAAAGAATTGTAAAGAGACTGTAAAAATACAGAGTGCAAGACTCGCTAGAATGGTGGCGACTTTATCTCTGAGAAGAGATGTGAAGACTATGCTCATTCGCAAGAATATTATTACAATGAGGATGTGAAGGCCTTTTTATGATAAACATGAATTCCAAAACCCTAGACGTCCAAAAACCTAACCCTAGGAGATGAAATGTCAAAAGTCATGTGGGCCCCATTTGGGTAAGTTAGTACATTAACTTCCCGAGGTCGTAACTTTTGCATACGATCTCCTTTTTAGGTGCGTGATATCATGTTGGAAAGGTATTTTCGAGAAGTACGCATTACACCATCAAACTCTGACTACGTCTACAATTTGACTATGGCGAGCCAAAAAAACATTGTTTAGAGCCCCAAAACAGCCCTGGAAGTACAACAAGATGTGTTGACACAAAAAAATACAAAATAAGTTAGTTGGATTAGGTGGGAGGCCACCAATATCCACCTGGAAGATGTGTAGGGCTTCAGACAACCCCAAAAGTGTAGAACCCACAATTACAAAGAAGTATAGAAGAACATGCTACACTAAAAACTGACAAGAGGATCTAGTTGGAATAGGTGGGTGGCCACCAATATCCATCTGAATTAATCCTCCCCCCTTAAGAAGCAATGGTGTCCATTATGTTGAGTTCCCAGGGAAGAGGAGAAAACATTTTCTGAATCTGAAGCTTGGTGAGTTGCGTGCCTTGTTGGAGAAGTTGTACTTCTTGGCTTATGGAAGACGGTCACAAACCTATTGCTGGAGGGGATGAATATGTTTCACCAACCTGTTGTCTCTGGGTTGGATGGGGCATTTTGTAGGCACCATTGTAGATGAAGAAACAATATTGTATGTCTCTTCGAAAATCTGTTTTTGCTGGATAGAAGGTGTTGAGGTTGTGGTGGTTGTAGTGGTTGTAGTGATATTGTATGTCCTTTGAATAAACTGTGAAGAGGATGAATTTTGTAGTATGAGAGATTACCTTGTGGTGTTTTTTTGGTGGAGCAGTAGTTGGAACTACCTCTGGTATCATGTAGAGATGACCTCCCAGAGTAATAATGACACTACGGGGTCTAGACTCATAGACAACATGATGTTTCCACATATATGGTTGGCCCAGAACAACATCACATACATCAAGAGGGGAAATATCACACACTACCTCATCCTTGAAGGGATGAATTCCATAGGAAAGGTGACACTACTGGTTGACGCCTAGATCTCGTCCCTAGTGAAGCCACCCGATGTTGTATGGCTGCGGGTATGGTGTTGTTGACAACCCCAACTGTTTGATGACCTTAGATGAGATGAGGTTCCTCTGGATGCTATTATCAACAATGAAATGCAATGGAGTCCACTTCACCCACATCTATGAATGGAAGAGGCGTTCCCCCTCTTTAGGATCTACTTGTTCTTCTAAATGAATTTTTGTGGTCGCGATGGTAGCAGTGGGTTTTGCATTGATGATCTGTCTGTTTTCAATATTTTCTGGATCGGATTCTAAATCAGGGTTCGAATCCATGTCTTTGACCTCAGACACCAATGAATGTTTTGAGATACATTCATTAGTGTTGTGCTAGGGGATTTTTTGGAAGTCACACCAACTCCCAGTGTCATCCTTCGTATTTAATTTACCCTTTTTGTCCTATGTCTTGGACTCATTTCCTAGAGGTTGTTGGTTAGGACCGTCTTTACCGTGGTTTGGTTGTTGCATATTTTCAGACCCAAATTCCCATTTGTTCCGGTGCCTAAATTTATGCTCTATTTTGACAACATATTGATAGGCAACTCCCAATGATGAGATGTTTAGGAAATCCATTTCATTTTGGATGTACCTATGCAGAGCCCCACGACATTTCATAACTAGATGCCACTCACAGTATTTGATACCCATCTTGATGTGTAAGGTATGGAAATTTTTTGTGAACTTTGACACTGTTTGGTTCTTCTCTTGCTGCAGTGTGGTTCATATCATGTACTGGTCTCCATATTTATCAATAGGATAGTATTGTTCTTTGATTGCATCCACAAAAAAATTCCAAGTGGGATTGACCCCATTTATTCCAAATTCCTCTGTGGAACTTTTCTCCCACTAAGTTTCCCACCAATGTTTGACATGGGGGAGAGCCTTGAAGAGTGTGAAGGTGATCTTTTTCCTGTCAGAAAAATTTTGAACTGAGAAATAACCTTCTAATAGATTTAACCATTTTTCTAGGGCATCCACATCTATCTAACCTTCAAATATAGAAATATAAAAATTAAATTGTACCTTGAAGGGAGAGGTTCCTCCAAAATGGTCGCTTGATGAAGATAAGCCTGTTTCTATAGGAATGCGTTGAAGGATGTGTGAAAAATTCTCCATCATTTCGTCCCTCTATCGTGCGAGAGCTTGCTCAAGAAACAGGTTGATAGAATCTTCAGCTTCACTGTTTTTCTTTTATGCCGCCATCTAGGGTTTCTTGGGCGTGCGAGAGTGATTGTCCTCAAGAGAGACAAACTCAAGACCCAACTGGTTATACTCATACCTCGTCGGGTACATGTGCTGAAAAATGATCAAGATCATCCTGCTCTGATACCACTGATCTAGATTATTTTAGGAACAAAATGAAAGTAGAGAAATTACAATGAAATACTCATGAAAATTGCCAGAAACAAAGAAATACAACAATACTTGATTTCTATTAATGAAATAATTGTAAATAGACTGTAAAAATATAGAGTGCAAGACTCGCTAGAATGGTGGAAGCTTTATATCTGAGAAGAGATGTGATGGCTATGCTCATTCGCAAGAAGATGATTACAATGAGGCTCTGAAGGCCTTTTTATGATAAACATGAATGCCAAAACCCTAGACATCCAAAAATCTAACCCTAGGAGATGAAACGCCAAAATTTATGTGATCTGCATTTGGGTAAGTTAGTACATTAACTTCCCGGGGTCATAACTTTTGCATACGATCTTTGTTTTAGGTGCGTGATAGCCTATTGGAAAGGTCTTTTTGAGAACTATGCATTATGTCGTCAAACTATGACTCTGTCTATATGTTGACTGTGGTGAGCCAAAAAAACATTTTTTAGGGCCCCAAAATGGAACTAGAGGTACAAAAAGATGTGCTGACATGAAAACATACAAAATAAGCCAGTTGGATTAGGTGGGAGGCCACTAGTATCCACTTGGAAGATGTGTAGGGCTTCAAACAACCCTGGAAGTGTAGAACCCATAATTACAAAGAAGTACATAAGAAAGTTTTGCACTAAAAATTGACAAGAGGAGCCAATTGGAATAGGTGGGTGGCCACCAATATCCACCTGGATCAATCCTCCCCCCTTAGGAATCAATGGTCTCCATTGCATTGAGTTCCCAAGGAAGAGGGGAAATAATTTTCTGAATCTTAATCTTGGTGAGTTGCGTGCCTTGTTGGAGAAGTTTTGCTTCTTGGATTGTGGAAGACTATCACAAACCTGTTGCTGGAGGGTTTGAATATGTTCCACCAACTTGTGGTCTCTGGGTTGGATGGGGCATTGCATAGGCACTATTGTAGGTGAAGAAACAATATCTTCTATCTCTTCGACAATATTTTTTTGCTGGATAGAAGGTGTTGAGGCTGCAGTGGTTGTAGTGGTGTTCTATGCATGCTTTGAACATACTATGAAGAGGATGAATTTATTATTATTATGCAGTATGAGAGATTACATTAAGGTTTTGTTTTGGTGGAGCAGTAGTCAGAACTACCTCTGGTATTTTGTAGAGATGATCTCCTAGAGTAATAATGACACTAAAGGGTCTAGACTCATAGAAAACATGACGTTTCCACATATATGTTTGGCCCAAAACAACATCACAGACATCAAAATGGGAAATATCACACACTACCTCATCCTTGAAGGGATGGATGCCATAGGACATGCGATTGGTTGTCATGTGTCTTGGAATGGTTGTCATGTTTCTTGCACTGGTTGTCTAGAGGTTGTTGGTTGGGGTTGTCTTTATTGTGGTTTGGTTGTTGCATATTTTCAGACACGAATTCCCATTTATTTTGATGTCTAAATTTCTACTCGATTTTGACAACATATCGATAGGCAAATCCCAATGATGAGATGTTTAGGAAATCTATTTCGGTATGGATGTACCTATGCAGAGCCCCATGAAATTTCAGAACCAGATGCCGATTGGAGTATTTGATACCAAGATTAATGCGCAAGGTATGGAAAGCATTTGTGAACTCTGCCACTATTTGGCTCTCCTCTTGCCACAATGTGGTCCATGTCATGTATTGGTCTTCATAGTTATCAATAGGATAGTACTGTTGTTTGACCGCATCCACAAAAAATCCCAAGTGGGATCCGCCCCATATATTCCAGATTCCTCTATGGAACTCTGCTCCCAATAAGTTTCCCACTAATTTTTTACATGGGGTAGAGCCTTGAGGAGTGCGAAGGTGATCTTTTCCCCGTCGGAAAAATTTTGAACAGATAAATAACCTTCTAATAGATTTAACCATTTTTCTAGGGTATCCACATCTATCTCACCTTCAAATATGGGAATATCAAAATTAACTTGTACCTTGAAGGGAGAGGTTCCTCCAAAATGGCTTCTTGATGAAGATGCACATGTTTCTATCGTCAGGAATTGAAGGATGTGTGCAAAATTCTCCATCATTTCATCCCTCTGTTGCACGAAAGATTGCTCAAGAAATAGGTTAATATAATCTTCTACTTCTCTGCTTTTCTTTTATGCTGCCATAGAGAGTTTCTTGGTTGTGCAAGAGTGATTGTCCTCAAGAGAGAAAAAATCGAGAGCCAATTGGATATAGTTGGACCTCGTCAGGGACATGCGCTAAAAAATGATCAAGAGAAATCTTCTCTGATACCACTGATCCAGATTATTTTCAGAACGAAATCAAAGCAGATAAATTACAATGAAATACTCATGAAAATTTCTAGAAATAGGGAAATACAACAATACTTGATTTCTATTAATGAAATAATTGTAAAGAGACTGTAAAAATACATAGTGCAAGAATCGCTAGAATGGTGGCAGATTTATCTCTGAGAAGAGATGTGACGACTACGCTCATTCAAAAGAAGATGATTACAATGAGGCTCTGAAGGCCTTTTTATGATAAACATGAATTCCAAAACCGTAGACATCCAAAAACCTAACCCTAGGATATGAAACGCCAAAAGTCATGTGGGCCCCATTTGGGTAAGTTAGTACATTAACTTCCCGGGGTCGTAACTTTTGCACACAATCTCCATTTTAGGCGTGTGATAGCCCGTTGGAAAGGTCTTTTTGAGAACTATGCATTATGCCATAAAAATATAAATCCATCTATAGTTTTACAAGATGTGTTGACATGAAAACATACAAAATAAGCGAGTTGTATTAGGTGGGAAGAGGGGAAATCATTTTCTGAATCTGAAGCTTGATGAGTTGTGTGCCTTGTTGGAGAAGTTGTGCTTATTTTCTTGTGGAATACTGTCACAAACCTGTTGATGGAGGGGTTGAATTTGTTCCACCAACCTATTGTCTCTAGGTCGGATGGGGCATTATGTTGGCACCATTGTAGGTGAAGAAACAATATATTTTGTCTCTTCGACAATCTGTTTTTGTTGGATAGAAGGTGTTGAGGTTGCAATGGTTGTAGTGGTCTTCTATGCATCCTTTGAACATATTGTGAAGAGGATGAATTTTGTAGTATGAGATATTACCTTGTGGTGTTGTTTTGGTGGAACCTAGTCGAAACTACCTCTGGTATCCTATAGAGATAACCTCCCAAAGTAATAATGACACTATGGGGTCTAAACTCATAGACAACATGACATTTCCACATATATGGTTGGCCCAAAACAAAGTCACAGACATCAAGAGGGGAAATATCACACACTACCTCATCCTTGAAGGGATAGATTCCAGAGAACATGCGAAACTGCTCGCTGACGCGAAGATATCATTACTGGTGAAGCCACCCAATGTTGTATGGTTGTGAGTGTGGTGTTGTCGACAACCCCAAATGTTTGAATACCTTAGTTTAGATGAGATTCTTCTGGCTGTCATTATAAACAATGAAATGAAATGTGGTCCCCTTCACCCACATCTATGAATGGAAGAGGCGCCCCCCCTCTTCAGGATCTACTTGTTCTTCTAGCTGAATTTTTGTGGTCGCGACAGTAGCAGTGGGGTCTGCGTCGATGATCTATCTATTTTCAATATTTTCTATATAGGATTTCGATTTAGGTTTTGGCTCTGTGTCTTTGACCTCAAACACCAATGATTGTTTTGAGTGACATTCATTGGTGTTGTGCCATGGGATTTTTTGGAAGTCACACCACTTCCCGGTGTCATTCTTCATCTTTACTATACCCTTTTTGTCTTGTGTCTTCGACTAGTTATCTAGAGGATGTTGGTTAGGACCTTCTTTACCGTGCTTTGGTTTTTGCAGATTTGCAGACCCAAATCCCTATTTGTTCCGATGCCTAAATTTATGTTCAATTTTGGCAACATATCGATAGGCAGTTCAAAATGATGAGATGTTTAGGAAATCCATTTTAGTTTGGATGTACCTATGTCGAGTCCCATGTAATTTCAAAACTAGATGACACTCAGAGTCTTTGATACCCAGCTTGGTGCGCAATGTATGGAAAGTATTTGTGAACTTTGACATTGTTTGGCTCTTCTCTTGCCAGAGTGTGGTCCATCTCAAGTATTGGTCTTCATAGTTATCAACATGATAATACTATTCTTTGACCGCATCCACAAAAAATCCCAAGTGGGCTCGACCCCATATATTACAGATTCCTCTATGGATCTTTGCTCCTAGTAAGTTTCCCACCAATGTTTGACATGGGGGAGAGCCTTGAGGATCACGAAGGTGATCTTATCCCTGTCGGAAAATTTTTGAACAAAGAAATAACCTTTTAATATATTTAACCATTTTTGTAGGGCATCTGCATCTATCTGACCTTGAAATATGTGAATATCAAAATTAAATTGTACCTTGAAGGGAGACGTTCCTCCAAAATGGCCTATTAATGAATATTTTCTTGTTGCTAACGACGGGCGTTGAAGGATGTGTGAAAATTCTCCATCATTTCATCCTTTTGTCACGTGAGAGCTTGATCAAGCAAAAGGTTAATAAAATCTTTTGCTCCACTGTTTTTCTTTTCTGCCACCATCGAGGGTTTCTTGGGCGTGTGAGAGTGAATGTCCTCAAGAGAGACAAAGTCAAGACCCAATTGGCTATACTCAAACCTTATCAGGGACATGCACTGAAAAATATCAAGAGCAACCTGCTTTGATTCCACTGATCCGGACTATTTTTAGAACGAAATGAAAGAAGAGAAATTACAATGAAATACTCTTGAAAAATTCTAGAAACAAATAAATACAACAATACTTGATTTTTATTAATGAAAGAATTGTAAAGAGATTGTAAAAATATAGAGTGCAAGACTCGATAGAATGTTGGCAGCTTTATCTCTGAGAAGAGATGTGACGGCTACGCTCATTCACAAGAAGATGATTACAATGAGGCTCCGAAGGTGTTTTATGATAAAAATGAATGCTAAAAACCTAGACATCCAAAAACCTAACCCTAGGAAATGAAACGCAAAAATTCATGTGGTCAGTAAGTTAGTACACTAACTTCCAGGGGTCGTAAATTTCGCATATGATATCTTTTTTAGGAACATGATATCCCATTGGAAAGGTTTTTTCGAGAACTATGCATTACAACATCAAACTCTTACTGAGTCTGTAGATTGACTGTGGTGAGACAAATAAACATTGTTTAGAGCCCCAAAATGGACCTGGAAGTACAACAAGATGTGATGACATGAAAACATACAAAACAAATCAGTTGGATTAGGTGGGACACCACCAATGTCCACCTGGAAGATGTGTAGGGCTTCAGACAACCCTGGAAGTGTAGAACCCACAATTATAGATAATTCCAGAAGAACGTGCTGCACTAAAAACTGGCAAGAGGATCCAGTTGGAACAGGTGGGTGGCCACCAATATTCACCTAGATCAATCCTCCCCCCTTAGGAAGCAATGGTCTCCATTGCATTGAGTGCCTAGGGAAGAGGGGAAATCATTTTCTGAATATGAAGCTTGGTGAGATGCATGCTTTGTTGGAGAAGTTGTGCTTCTTGGCTTGTGGAAGAATGTCACAAACCTATTGCTGGAGGGGTTGAATATGTTCCACCAACCTGTTGTCTCTAGGTTGTATGGGGCATTGTTTAGGAACCATTGTAGGTGAATAAACAATATATGTTGTCTCTTCGACAATTTGTTTTTGCTGGATAGAAAGTGTTGAGGCTACAATGGTTGTAGTGTTATTTTGTGCATCCTTTGAACAGACTGTGAAGAGGATGAATTTTGTAGTATGAGAGATTACCTTGCAATGTTGTTTTGGTGGAGCAGTAGTCGAAACTACCTCTGGTATCATGTAGAGATAACCTTCCAAAGTAATAATGAAACTACAAGGTCTAGAATCATAGAGATAATGGTGTTTCCACATATATGGTTGGCCCAAAACAACATCACAGACATCAAGAGGGGAAATATCACACCCTACCTCATCCTTGAAGGGATGGATGCCATAGGACATGCGACATTGTTGGCTGGCGCGAATATCATGTCCCTCGTGAAGCCACCCAATGTTGTATGGCTACGAGTGTGGTGTTGTCAACAAACCCAACTGTTTGACGACCTTAGATGATATGAGGTTCTTCTGGCTACCGTTATCAACAATGAAATGCAATGGGGTCCCCTTCAACCACATTTGTGAATGGAAGAGATGCTCCCCCTCTTCAGGATCTACTGGTTCTTCTAGCTGAATTGTTGTGGTCGGGACAATAGTAGTGGGGTTTACGTTGATGATTTGTATGTTTTCAATATTTTCTAGATCGAATTCTAAATTGGGGTTTGTCTCTATGTCTTTGACCTCAGCCACCAATGACTGTTTCGAGTGACATTCATTGGTGTTGTGCCAAGGGATTTTGTGGAAGTCACACCACTTCCCAGTGTCATTCTTCATCTTTACTTTACCCTTTTTGTCCTGTGTCTTGGATGGTTGTCTATAGGATGTTGGTTAGGGTAATATTTACCGTTCTTTGGTTGTTTCATGTTTGTAGAACTGAATTCCCATTTGTTCTGGTGCCTAAATTTCTTCTCGATTTTGACAACATATCAATAGGCAACTCCCAATGATGAGATGTTTAGGAAATCCATTTTGGTTTGGATGTACCTATGTAGAGCCCCACGATATTTCAGAACCAGATGTCACTCAGAGTCTTTGATACCCAGCTTGGTGCGCAAGGTATGGAAAGTATTTATGAACTCTGACACTGTTTGGCTCTTCTCTTGCTGTAGTGTGGTCCATCTCATGTATTGGTCTTCATAGTTATCAACAAGATAGTACTATTCTTTAATCACATACTCAAAAAATTCCAAGTGGGCTTGGCCCCATATATTCCATATTCCTCTGTGGAACTTTTATCCTAGTAAGTTTCCCACCAATGTTTGACATGGGGGAGAGCCTTGAGGAGTGCGAAGGTGATATTTTCCCTGCCAGAAAAAAATTGAACAGAGAAATAAATTTCTAATAGATTTAACCATTTTTCTAGGGCATCCACATCTATCTGATCTTCAAATATGGGAATATCAAAATTAACTTGTACTTGAAGGGAGAGGTTCCTCCAAAATGGCCTCTTGATCAATATGTGTGTGTTTCTATCAGAAGGAATTGAAGGATGTGTGCAAAATTCTCCATCATTTCTTCCCTCTGCCGCCCGAGAACTTGCTCAAGCAATAGGTTAATAGAATCTTATGCTCCTTTGTTTTTCTTTTTTTTTCGCCATCGAGGATTTCTTGGGCGTACGAGAGTGATTTTCCTCAAGAGAGAAGAAATTGAGACCCAAATGGATATACTTCAAGCTCATCGGGGACATGTGTTGAAAAAAGATCAAGAGAAGCCTGCTTTGATACCATTGATCTAGATTATTTTCGGAACGAAATGAAAGCAAAGAAATTACAATGAAATACTCATGAAAATTGCCAGAAATAGAGAAATACAACAATACTTGATTTCTATTAATAAAATAATTGTAAATAGACTTTAAAAATACAGAGTGCAAGACTCGCTAGATTGGTGGTAGATTTATCTCTGAGAAGATATTTGATGGCTACGCTCATTCACAAGAACATAATTACAACAAGGCTCTGAAGGCCTTTCTATGATAAATATGAATGCCAAAACCCTAGACATCCAAAAACCTAACCTAAGGAGATGAAACACCAAAAGTCATGTGGGCCTCATTTGGGTAAGTTAGTACATTAACTTCATGAGGTCGTAAATTTTGTATACGATCTCTGTTTTAGGTGCGTGATAGCCCATTGGAAAGGTCTTTTCGAGAACTATGAATTTCGCCATCAAAATCTGATTTCGTCTATAGTTTGACTATGGCGAGCTAAAAAAACACTGTTTAGGGCCCCAAAACGACGTTGGAAGTACAAAAAGATGTGAAGACATCAAAACATACAAAATAAGCTCCTTGGATTAGGTAGGAGGCCACCAGTAATCACCTGGAAGATGTGTAGGGCTTCAGACAACCCCAAAAGTGTAGAACTCACAATTACAAAGAAGTATAGAAGAACATGATGCACTAAAAACTGAGAAGAGGATCCAGTTGGAACATGTGGGTGGCCACCAATATCCACCTGGATCAATCCTCCCCCCTTAGGAAAAAATGGTCTCCATTGCGTTGAGTTCCCAGGGAAGAGGGGAAAGCATTTTTTGAATCTGAATCTTGGTGAGCTGCATGCCTTGTTGGAGAAGTTGTGCTTCTTGGCTTGTGGAAGACTGTCACAAACCTATTGTTGGAGGGGTTGAATATGTTCCACCAACCAATTGTCTTTGGGTTGGATGGGGCATTGTTTAGGCACCATTGTAGGTGAAGAAACAATATCTTTTGTCTCTTCGAAAATTTGTTTTTGCTAGATAGAAGGTGTTGAGGATGCAGTGGTTGTACCAATCTTCTGTGCATCCTTTGAATAGATCGTGAAGAGGATGAATTTTGTAGTATGAGAGATTACCTTGCCATGATGTTTTGGTGGAGAAGTAGTCAGAATTACCTCTAGTATCATGTAGAACTGACCTCCTAGAGTAATAATGACACTACGGGGTCTAGACTCATAGATAACATCTAATTTCAACATATATGCTTGACCCAAAACAACATCATAGAAATCAAGAGGGGAAATATCACACACTACCTCATCCTTGAAGGGGTGGATTCCATAGGACAGGTGACACTTCTCGCTGACGCAAAGATCTCATCCCTGGTGAAGCCACCTGATGTTGTATTGCTATGGGTGTGGTGTTTTTGACAACCCTAATTGTTTGACGACCTTAGTTGAGATGAGGTTCTTTTGGTTTTCGTTATCAACAATGAAATGGAATGTGTTCCCCTTCACCCACATCTGTGAATGGAAGATGCACTCCCCCTCTTTAGGATCTACTGGCTCTTCTAGCTGAATTGTTGTGGTCACGATAGTAGCAGTGGGGTCTACGTCGATGATCTATCTATTTTCAATATTTCTAGATCGGATTCTGAATTAGGGTTCAGCTCCGTGTCTTTGACCTTGACCACCAATGATTTTTTAGAGTGACATTCATCAATGTTGTGCCGGGAGATTTTTTGGAAGTCACACCACTTCCCAATGCCATTCTCCATATTTACTTTACCCTTTTTGTCATGTGTCTTGGACTAGTTTTCTAGAGGTTGTTGGTTAGGGACATCTTTACCGTGCTTTGGTTGTTGCATATTTGCAAACCCGAATTCCCATTTGTTCTAGTTCCTAAATTTTTTCTTGATTTTGACAACATATTGATAAGTAACTCCCAATGATGAGATGTTTAGGAAATCCATTTCGGTTTGGATGTACCTATGCAGAGCCCCATGATATTTCAGAACCAGATGTCACTCAGATTCTTTGATACCCAGATTGGTGCGCAAGGTATGGAAATTATTTGTGAACTGCGACACTGTTTGGCTCTTCTCTTGCTGTAATGTGGTCCATCTCATGTACTGGTCTTCATAGTTATCAAAAAGATAGTATTGTTCTTTGATTTCATCCCAAAAAAAATCTCAAGTTGGATCGACCCCATATATTCGAGATTCCTCTGTGGAAATTTGTTCCCGGTAAGTTTCCCACCAATGTTTGACATGGGGGAGAGACTTGAGGAGTGCGAAGGTGATCTTTTCCCTGTCGAAAAAATTTTGAACAAAGAAATAACCTTCTAAAATTTTTAACCATTTTTCTAGGGCATATGCATCTATCTGACCTTCAAATATGGGAATATCAAAATTAACTTGTACCTTGAAGGGAGAGGTTCCTCCAAAATGGATGCTTGATGAGGATGCGCCTGTTTCTATCGACATGTGTTGAAGGACGTGTGAAAAAATATCCATCATTTCATCCCTTTGTCACCTGAGAGATTGCTCAAGCAATAGGTTAATATAATCTTTTGCTCCACCATTTTTATTTTATGCCACCATTGAGGGTTTCTTGGGCGTGAGAGAGTGATTGTCCTCAAGAGAGACAAACTCGAGACCCAACTGGCTATACTCGGACCTCGTTAGGGAGATGCACTGAAAAATGATCAAGAGTAACCTACTCTGATACCACTGATCCAAATTATTTTCGGAACAAAATGAAAGTAGATAAATTACAATGAAATACTCATGAAAATTGCTAGAAACAAAGAAATACAACAATACTTGATTTCTATTAATGAAATAATTGTAAAGAGACTGTAAAAATACAGAGTGCAAGACTCGCTAGAATGGTGGAAGATTTATCTCTGAGAAGAGATGTGACGACTACACGCATTCAAAAGAATATGATTACAATGAGGCTATGAAGGCCTTTTTATGATAAACATGAATGCCAAAACCGTAGACATCCAAAATCCTAACCCTAGGAGATGAAACACCAAAATTCATGTGGGGCCCATTTGGGTAAGTTAGTACATTAACTTCCTGAGGTCATAATTTTTGCATACGATCTTCGTTTTAGGCGCGTGATAGCCTGTTGGAAAGGTATTTTCAAGAACTATGCATTACGCCATCAAATTGTGTCTCTGTCTATAGTTTGACTATGGTGAGAAAAAAAAACACTGTTTAGGGCCCCAAAACGATTGTGGAAGTACAACATCATGTGCTGACATGAAAACATACAAAATAAGCCAGTTGGATTAGGTGGGAGGCCACCAGTTGTTGGAGGCACTTTACACATAGCTAAGATTTTTTTTTCTTAAGGTTTTTCCTATGTTTATTAATCATTATTCAATCTCCTATATTTTAGGAAGAATATTCCTCTAGGGAGAATATTCTCTTCAGTTTTCAATTCAGTTTGATCAGTTGAGTGGAGTCTAGATGCTACATTGGTATTGTCACCATTCAACTTTGGGATCATCACCAGATAATGCGCATTGTCCTTGGGATCATCACCAGACTTGTGCATTAATCATGATTCCCTAATCTCCTCCTCACTTCACTCTGTTTCAGTCAGTTAACTGAAGATTGATAGACTAGTTAACTCAGTTAGGTGGTAGTTCACTCTTGTAACTACCTGAGACACTAGACTAGGTGGAAGTTTACTCCCATAACTATTGGTGTGTGTCCAGATCACTCTAGACCACCACTATGGCACATTGGCTTCTCCTCCAGTGCACATTGGTTGAGTTATACATAGTATATCATGTGTAAATTATCATTCATTCATTTGGTTAATGATAATTCTTCTATTCTTTCTCTCCTGCTTCACTTTTCTTCTATTTTCTCTGCAACTATGTATGTCAATTCCCAGCTAGATATATTATGTGTAGGTTCAACACATTTACATGGTATTAGAGATGACAAAATGCTAGGGAAAATCCACACCAAATTTTTTTTTGCAGGTATCGAAGATTGAAGATAATAGAAAAATGGAATTCCCAAAAGAATTCATTCTTACACCTTACAACTTCTTTGCATGGAAGGAAAATATGATCACACATATTTGAAGCATAGGATTGTATAGGTTAACCATGAACATAGAGACAAAACCAACATCAACCATAGAAAAATCAAAGTATCGAATGGATGAAGCATTTAGAACAATTTGCAGTCTCATTTCTCCTGATCTCCTCTTTCACATATCTTCCTGTAAAACCCCCAATGAAGCCTAGACCACCATGGAATGGATTTCTGGAAAATAGGATGAGATGAGGGGACACATGCTCGAGGTGGAATTTCTCACATTGGATCCAAAAATATTCGATAATCTCCAAGATTTATTTACCAAATATAAGGATTTACTGTCGCAACTCAAGGCTTGTCGGGTTGATAAATATGAGGATAAACAAATGGTTCTCACCATTCTCTCTAAACTTGGTCGTGAATTATTGGTGTTTGTATCTGCATTCCATTCAGTCAAATTCACCTCTAGAGCCATCTGGAATATGCCTTCTCTTGAGGAATTTATCGAATCTCTAACACAAGAGCAGATCGAGCTCATCAACATGGGAAAAATCAAAGGCCCAAAGGAGAATACACTTACTATGCAATATGGCAGTGTTCATCAATATTAGAAATCTAAAGATAACGAAAAAATGAAAGCTCATGAAAATCCGAAGAAGGAAGGGTACTCAAAACCCTTCAACGATGCTTCCAGATCCAAAGGTTTAAAGGGAATAAAAGGGGAGAAATACACATACTTCCACAAAGGATTCCATCCAGAATCCACATGTATGCAAAAACAAATAGATATAATGACCCAAATACTTCATCAAAACAACCTTGTAGATCGCATCCTCGAGGGTGCCAAGAAGAAGAAGTTCGAAGATCATAATCCCAAGAAAATAAATTCTAGCCATGCCTTGATTTCCATCAACTCCTCTCCCAATGCTTGGATCATAGATTCAAGTGAATCACACCACATGGATGCCACAAAAGCAGTCTATTCTTCATTGGATGCATGCAAAGGATTGAACTCACCAACGAAAGCTTCAAGAATGTGTTTCACATTCCCAAACTTTCCTTCAATCTTCTCTCCTTGTATCAGATGACAATTTCCAGCACCGAAAAGAAATTCATATTCACACCTGATGCAATGGATATCTATGACATGAAAACCAATTCTAGGGTTGCTACCAATGAGGTAAATCATCAATCTAGGATTTACACATTTTCTGAATTTATTGACCAAGATTATGCTTTACTGCTTACGCATCCTGATGAAAGAAGTAGGATATGGCATGAAAGGTTCGGGAATTTAAATTTCATATATATGAAACAACTTAGAAAGAAGGAAATGTTTGATGGTCTACCCGAAATCCACTTCTTCAAAGGAATTTGTGAGGGATGTCTTCTTGGAAAACACCCTCAAGAGAAATTCAACTAAGGGAAGACATAGAGGGATTCCTCTATTTTAGATCATATCCATAGTGACCTCATGGGCCCTTTTCCGTATCCATCAATCAACAAATCAAGGTACATGCTCATTTTTATTGATGATTTCTCACGCTTCACATGGATTTTATTTCTTAGGAAAAAATTAGGGGTCTTTCAACACCTCAAATATTTCAAAGCCCTTGTTGAGACACAGTCAGGAAAGAAAAACAAAATCCTCCAAACTGATAATGGGGGAGGGTATGTCAACCATGAGATCTAAAATATTTGTCATGAGGCAGGGATTCAATTGCAACACATGGTTCACTATAATCCACAACAAAACAGAGTTGCTAAGAAGAAAAACAAATCTCTAAAGGAGATGGCATCTTGCATGCTACATGCAAAGTCACATCCACAGAGATTATGGGCTGAAGAACTTAATTGTGAAACCTACATCCAAAACATATCTCCCTGTAGATTTGTCAAGGATAAGACCCCCTACGAGGCTTAGAGAGGCCTTAAACCGTAAGTGACCCACTTTCGTATTTTCGGTTCACGTTCATGGGCCCAGATTCTGTCTGAAAAGAGAAAGGAACTTGATCCACAGAGCACAGAGTGTATATTTGTTGGATACCTCGATGGTATGAAGGGATACAAACTTATTGATCTTTCCTCGGACCTTCTCATCATTGAGAGAAGTGTCCAATTCGAGGAAAGTGTCTCGCATGTACCTCAATAGCCGCATGTAGACACCTTTATTCTTCCACCTATCAGAGATGATGATCATGTACATGCCGAATATTCTTCAGATGAGAGTTCTGATTCAAAGTGTAACACACCCACGATGAGGCTAAAAATAAAATAAAAAATTGTCCTCCTTCCAGGAACAAATTCTCTCTCTCCACAGGTTCTAATTTGGAAATTCAGGGACTCAACCTGACCCTCCAGTCAAGAATCTCCTATTCTCTAAGTCAAACGAGACTTTGAGGCCTTGATAGTATCACCTCTTAATCAAACACATAACCTTTTAGCCTCTGACATAGGTCTTATGATACCCACGACATTCTGCTTAACCCTTCAATGAAGTCTCAGAGTTGGCATTAGCCCCTTTTCTCTTGGCCCCTCCTTAGATGTGACCTTTGGATATTACCTCACACAAACACAGAATTGTGGGTGTGACTGAAGGTGGTTTGAAACCAAACTACATTTTGGCTTGCAATTCTCCTCGAGCCTCCACGTGTCCTTTCTCCAAAACCGTGGTTTGGATTGTGGCCCACCCTCAACTTTTTAAAGTTTGCGCACCTCTTGATTTGTCGAATCTTTTAATGACTATGATTGAGTTTTAATTTTGCATGCGTTAATTAACCATTTGAGAAACTTAGTGAAAGAATGAGGAAAGAAGAGGAATTATGATATCCATATACACATATGCAGATCTGAAATGAAATAATAGATAGCAAACCATAACACGCATATTGATAACGGAGTTCGGCACAACTTTGCCTACGTCTCCGGGCCTTTGTCTCTGTGGGGGAGGCTTCTTTATTTATGTTCAAAATATCAAAATTACATCGCAGCAGTGCCAATTGGCTACAAGACTGATCTGGTCATGTTCTTCTAGATCTCAAAAACCCTGCAAAGAAAATGGCATGCAAAACGGACGTCCGGAGCTCCCAGAAATGGCCCGACAACATCTGCTCCTCAATATCTTCCCTGCATAAAAATGGCTTTGGCTTGGCTTCTCTTCAGCATAACTCTTCTCTGATTGCTGCCTCATGGCCTCAAACATGCCTGGTTTATATAGATTTGAAGTTGGTTGTTCATCTCCAACTTCCTCCCAAAATTTGGGCTCCAAAAATGCCCAATATCTCCCCAAAATGGAGAAAATCAATTAAAATCAGGCTTAATATCAATGAAAATCCCAAAACTTTGGAAAAAACCCATTTTTGAAGTAAAATATGGCGCAACCCCTTTTGGTGCGCGCTCCTGGTCATATGGGGGAGCATCCATGTGGCCATGCGCTCCATCTACACGCTAGCCCCCTATTCGGGTTGGCTCCTGGTCATCAGGCATAAGGATAGGACCGGTACTAACAAATTTATCCGTGCGCACTATGCGCCTGCGCCCCCTTTGGGTGGTTGGTCGTATAGAACATGAGTTGAAACCATGGGCTGGGGCTTAGCCCCAACCCCACTTTCCGCCACCATACAACACTTTGCATTTTAAAAATAAATTTTGTGGATGCATATAACAAAGAACACGTATGGTGCATTGGCAATTGGTCATTTGTTAAGGAGTTGGACTGGTCCAAGAGGTCATGGGATCGACCCCGGTGGACTCTAAATAAAATTTTGAAACCTGCCACTTCGACTGATGACTGGGTGCCACGTGGCTGCCCATGACTGGGCCACGTCATCTCCTGCACAGTCAGCATGCTGATGTCATGCTGACATCAACATTGACTTTTTTGACCAGTTGACCTTTGACTTTTTACCTGTTTGGGCTTTCGATCAGAACGTGATAACTTTCACATATGGATCTCGTTTGATGAAGTAAATATACCGCCGGAATCAGGAAGACAAGACAGACGCAATGGCGCTAGTTTTGTCGGATTTCGAGCACTTTCATTTTTAAGCATTTTTAAGCCCTGTCAGGCTTCTGGATCCAATTTCGAATCAAACCTCCCCACAAAAAGACCTTTTGGTCCCCAAAAGGTTATTGACCAATCAATAAGCTCGAGATAGGCCACCCGACTTGTCCTCTGTCTCTGAACTCTGTCCTGTGCACCTGTCTCATCAAGATCAACTGTAACACAATCATGACAACTAACAGTATATTGTTAGCTATTTGAACCCTGTTACATATTACTGAAGCTACTATCATCCATGTAGAAAACATTGCTAATGAAAGTATCAAGAAGACGACTGCAAATGAGATGATATACTTGAGATATTTGCACGACATGAGCTTATCTTGAAGCAACTTATGATTGATTTTTCATTCAACAATCATGTCTTGTTCTTGCTTAAGATCAATTACTTCATTTGAAACAATTATTGGTTTGTTGCTTTCTTGCACTGCCTTCTTTAATTGTTCCATTGT